>CP092865.1:116396375-116415260 GCA_030710605.1 Cordylochernes scorpioides | reverse complement strand
AAAAATCAAAATTTATTTCAATGTGAAATATTGACTATTTCTAACCTTTTTGGATGAGGTATGAAAGGGTGAATTATGAAGAGTAATGATGAACGGAAAAATAAAAGTGTCCAGGGATGGGAATATTTCACCTTGAAATAAATTTTGATTTTTCATTGAAAAGAAACTCATTTGAATGATATTTAATATTTCAAAATTAAAAACTATTTTTTCTACAACAATAAATTTAATAAAATAGAACTGCGCGTTTGATTCATGCGCTAAACTAAAATAAGGTAGTGCAATTATTTTTTATACTGCAAATGATATTGAGAAATTTCTATTTGCTATATTTGTGTTTTTCAAGGCCTGAAGAAAAAAATACTTTTAAGAATCAATCTTAAATGCTTTGAAAGTATATTCTAGTATTCTTTTAGGAATTATGATTAAAAAATAGGGATATGGGTAAATTGGATTTCATATTAGATGGCCGTCACAGTAAAAGTCCGCAAGTCATGTTTTAAAGATGAAGACTCTAGCAAAGAGAAAGATGAAGAATGCAAACATTATATAATTAAATCTTCATCGACAAATTTAGCAAAACACCTTACGTAATATATTTATTAACTGTTTTCGTAATAAAGAAACATAGTGCGTAAAGGTTTTTTGAAGGAGATCAAATTGAAGGTGATCAAATTTAACGAAAAATCAAAACATTCCCGAAATTACCCAAATGCTTTTCCCAGCTTTCCAGTCCTGAAAACTATTGAATTGTATCAAATCCTCCAAAAAAGACCTCTGGGAAAACCCGAGGACTATAATAGAAAAGCTGAGACAATGGAATCTAATGGAGATCGTTTAAACGACTTGAGGAATAAACAACAACAAGGTTTTTTTATATTTTATAAAATTAAAAATCGAAATTTTCGTATAATTAAATATTCTAGCTACACCATTATAAAATTTATTCAGACAATAAAAACTTACGTTTAGCAGAAGAAGTCATGGTAACAAGGGCAAGTAGGAGAATTGTAAGAGACACCGGAGTAGACCACATCTTTGAAACTGGAAACAAAACAGCCAGATTGTAAGACTGAATTATTATTAAAAAAAAAAAAAACAAATATAATTTTTATTGTGGAATAAAACTCCCTGATAGAATTCACAGCACCTGATAGACTCACGGTACCAACAACACAGGCCGAAGTAGCCTCAAATAATTGCTACAGTGACGGAAAGAAAACGTCACTTCCGACATTTACCATTGTATATGCAACAAGGATGTTCTGACATTGAATTACATCAGTATTTTTAACTTATAAACAAGGTTGTCCTAAAATTCTCGGAATGGTCCAACATATAAATTATTGCGGTTAATTAGAAAATAACTTGTAGGTAATTTACAAAATAGAGTGAAACTTCTTTATAGCGTTTCAACTTATAGTGTAATCTCACTTATACCGCTTTTTTTTTGTTCTAGTCTCAAATTTCATTCTGAAGATACAAATCTATCAATCTACTTATATAATTGCCTTATTCTGTCTGTCTGTATGTCTGAAGCTCACGGATAGAATGCGCGCCCATTGGCTGCCTGCGAACACGTGTCCTCCCTGCCCCCCTCTAGACAACCCTGTTATCAGCAGTGTGTTACATCCACCTGTCTATAGCGGCCATTCTAGACAACCCTGTTATCAGCAGTGTGTTACATCCACCTGTCTATACAGGTCACCCTGTCTATAGCGGCCACTCTAGACACCCCTGTTGTCAGCTGTGTGATACATCCACCTGTCTATACAGACCACCCTGTATATAGCGGCCATTCTAGATAACCCTGTTATCAGCTGTGTGATACATACACCTGTCTATACAGGCCACCCTGTATACAGCGTCCACTCCAGACAACCCTGTTATCAGCTTTGTGATACATACACCTGTCTATAGCGGCCACTCTAGACAACCCTGTTATCAGCTGTGTGATACATCCACCTGTCTATACAGACCACCCTGTCTATACGGTCACTTTAGGCAACCCTGTTATCATCAGTGTGTTACAATCACCTGTCTATACAGACCACCCTGTCTATAGCGACCACTCTAGACAACCCTGTTATCAGCTGTGTGATACATACACCTGTCTATACAGACCACCCTGTCTATAGCGACCACTCTAGACAACCCTGTTATCAGCTGTGTGATACATACACCTGTCTATAGCGGCCACCCTAGACAACCCTGTTATCGGCTGTGTGATACATACACCTGTCTATACAGACCACCCTGTCTATAGCGACCACCCAAGACAACGTTTTTAAAATATATTCGCACTCGGGTAAACCCCGGGCGTTGCCCGGGCCATTCGTCTAGTGCAATATAAAAGCGGTATGACAGATTAAACTAGCGAAATCGCTGGGAGTGTTCACCACTAATGAGCCATGCCCTGATAAGTTTCTATTATAGGATAAAGATTAACAGTGAAAGTTATTTTATATTTTATAAGAAATTCCACTTTATATATTTAGATATTTTTATAAGTAAAATAAAAGTTGCGAAATTTTATGCAACTATAATTATTTTATTTTTTTCACAATTCTTGCACAAATACATATTATAGACAAAGTCTTTTAATGATGATAAACGTTCGATTCTTTAGAATCAAAACAGAATAAAGTAACAATATAATATATCACTGATATTTTATCTTTAAACAAAACAGATCCGATCACAAATATATCAATACAATATAACAGCGGTATGATAGATTAAACTAGAGAAACCGCTGGGAGGGTTCACCACTACTGAGCCAAACCTTCCCATTAATTTTTCCATTGCAGTAAGGGCGGTAGAGAAAATTGTTTAATTTTTAAAAGAATCATACGCGTCTATAATAGTTTAGAATTTTCATAACAGATGGCACGCTAATTCAATCATAATACAAATATATCAGCTCATATAATTCGCTATAGTAACGCTTATGCTATTTCTTCCATCTTGACAATTTTTATTTTTCATAAATAAAGAAGAGAGGAAAACACCGCCTGATGTCAAAGGGTCTTAAAAGAAAACTCGGAAATAAATGTGTGTTAGTAATTTATTTACGACTTGCCAATGTTAATTTTTAAAAATTGCATGAGTTTACACCTCTAATTTGTTGTAAAAATAAATAAATTTATACTAAATTAGTTCACATTTAGCAACAAAGGTCCTTTCTCTTGAAAAAAAAAATTTATAAAGACTTCTGTAATTCTATTCCATATTTTGGGGATGGATCTCGCACATACATAACACCTAAAGATTTACAAACTCCTCACCAAATGTTTTGTTATAGTTACATGGGTTTAATAATTCCTTATTTCAATATTAAGGGGAAAACATTAAGCCTCCTAGGATAATTTTTAAAATTATAATTCAAATTTATTGTTTTGAGCCATAAAAGTCCTTTTACAGGACTTTCCTTTAATCGAAGGATGTAGATTTCCACGCGGAACTAACGTCACAGGATTCTCAAAATGTAAGCTCCACCACTTCCAGGAATTGTGGAAGCAATATAATAGCTTTGAGACAAAACATGAGTTGTATGATAACATATCTTTTTCATATTTTAATGATACATATAGGATTTCACTTGATTAGCTACAGCCTTCTTTATTATCCATGTAATTCTATACTTGATGTAAAACATCGTCATTTATGTTTACGGTTTATTTTATAATACAGGGTCCATTATGAAAGAAATGAGCATTTACTGGCAAAATACATTTATTGATCGTAATTTGTAGAAATGTTCAATATTCTTCAAAATACATTCCTCCCGCATCAATACACTTGCGGAGACGCGTTTGCCACGCCTGAAAGGCACCCTGAAACTCTTCGACAGGAATACTTCTCAGGAACGTTGTAACATGGTGTTGGATGTTTTCCACGGTTTTCCAATGTTTTCCTTTCATCTCGCTCTTGAGTCGCGGAAACAAAAAGAAGTCACATGGAGCTAAGTCGGGACTGTAAGGGGGGTGAGGGATCACCGGGGTGTTGCTCCGGGCCAGGAAGTTGGTAATGATGAAGGCTGTGTGGCTGGTGGCCTTGTCATGGTGGAGCTTGACCGTGTCTTTAATGTCAGTCCTCACGCGTGCGATCCGAGCACCTCCAGGTAAAAGGTTGAGTTTACAGTTTGTCCCTGCGGTACAAACTCACAATGGACTATTCCTCGGATGTCAAAGAAGATAATGATCATCGTTTTTATGCGCTACTTGCTCATTCGCGCTTTCTTGGGGCGTGGGGATGATTTTGTGTGCCATGCACAGCTCTGCCTTTTCGACTCTGGGTCGTATTCAAACATCCAGGATTCGTCTCCGGTTACTACAGAGTTCAGAAAGTCCGGTTCAATTTTAATCAAATCCAACAATTCTTGACAGCGCAAAACTCTCAGTTCTTTCTGGTCTTGCGTCAACACTTTCGGCACAAGTTTCGCACAGACCTTACGCATTTGCAGATCCTCGGTCACTATCCCATGTTTCACAAATGTGGACATGTGTAATGTGTCAGCAATTTGCTGGATGCTTAATCGACGGTTGGTACGCAAAACTTCGAGCACACGATCCACGTTCTCGTCAGTTCTGGCCGTTGTTGGGCGTCCTGAACGGGGTTCGTCGGCGACCTCCTCCCGGCCCTCCTTGAACGCCTTGTGCCACTTCCCAGACTGTGATCTTGAAATTCAATCGTCCTTGAAGGCTTTTTGCAGCATCTGGAATGTTTCGGTTGCATTTTTTTCCAAGCCTCACGCAAAACTTTATGGCATATCGTTGTTCAAGCGAACGCTCCATCACGCTATGTTACAAAAGTTGAAAATACACTTCAAGCGGAGGCATGTATCTCCCCTCACACTGCTCGAACTCAACTGACGACCGGATGGATTGAAAGGGCATATCCCTCCACCACATTTCCCACGGTTTTACTGTGCTGCCATCTATCGTCGCGTCACAATAACATTATGCTCATTACTTTCATAATGAACCCTCTATGTACCCTTTTTTGCTTATCCCTAGTACACGTGGTACAGGCCATGATAATCAGGGTAAGTAGAGTTAGACGACTGCTTTTACTGTAAGTGTACCACATGTCTACAAATGTGAAAAGCAGTTCGACTATGTACCATTTTGTTGTTGTTGTTGTCGTGTCCAATGAAGAGCCTCAGATGTCTCCATGCATCTCTATCTCAGCAGTCGCAATGTCCTCTATCTTGGATGTGTAAAGCTGTTGCTCTAGGTCCATGTCAATTTTTTGCAAGGCTGCGGCCATTGCTGGGCATGAGAATATGTGAGTAGGTGTTAGTTCCACGCCAGGAGAGCTGTTGCATGTTTTATATGTTCTTGATGTACCTTTTTGATTTCAATAAATTCAACTCATGGACAAAAGTAAGTCGTACATTTTAGCATGTACACTTGTATATTGATATTAAGACAATGAATCTGAACTATATTTGATAAACAGTGACCTTTATTGAAGACACGAGATAACCAAGTGTGAAAAAAATTGCCTCAGTCTCATTTAAAAACAGATGACAGGTGACATCACACTTTCCACTTTCATGAGTTTTGTTCATTAGTGTATGTGTGTGCGTTTGTTAGTAAAAAGAGTATTTCTATAAGTAATGAAAACACATTTTTAATGAAACACTGAAAGTCTGTTAAGAGTCTGAGAGTTTTCCAGTATTTCTATCTGCATTCAGCCCGCGGTACGCATGTCCCAGCGGAGTTCCTTCCGTAGCCGTCCCAACAGAAGCACCCAGGTCCACAGATCTTGCTACAATGGCCGGTGCTGGTACAACTCTCACGGCAGCGGTTCCCACACTGGTTGAACTCTTCGTTTGGTTGGTAGCAAACTGTGGGACAACAGGGCACTTAGCTAGATTGCATCAGTAGTGTCGGAAAACTTTGTGAGGTATTTACACTTATTGTCTGATTTGATTCTCCTGTATAGAAATTAAAGTATACAACAGTAGAACAGTAATACAGCAGTTTTTTTCTGGAGATGAGTTTATTTTAATTTTTATTGATGAAATCTCAATCTTTAGGACATTTCTCTTCTTTTACAGTGGTAAAAGGGTATTGAAATAAACGCCTGTAGACGGTCAGAAATGCCCGATTGCTTGAAATTACATTTTAAAAAATGAAATAAAATTTCTTCTCCAGAAACCTGTTGTATTGTTTTTTTTTTTATTTGTTTATACTTTATGTTAAAATACATTTATACTAGGGTTTTCTCCTAAGTATCTGTCACAGAATATAAAAATACGAGTATACATAATGTGAAATATTTTTTTTTTAGTTTTCAATATATTTATCTTGCAAATCTATACCCTAGCCTAGTGGACATGGCATCTGCCCGGTAAGCGGAACACTGTAAGTTCGATTCCAATCCCTGGACACTTTTATTTTTCCGTTTATCATTACTCTTCACAATTCACCCATTCATACCTCATCAAAAAGGTTAGAAATAGTCGTTATTTCTCTTTGAAATAAATTTTGATTTTTCTTTGAAAGGAAACACATGCGGGATAGTATTTCAAATGTCCTTTTACAATCACAAGCCACATTATATTATATTGTATTGCAAGAGAGATTTCGAGCAAATTTTGCTCTTCAACGGGCAAATCCAAAATAAATGAAGAGATATGTTATCGGGTGTGGATCACACATACTATTTATATTATAGTTAGATATTTAGCTGTAATATAATATCATCCACCTCCGAAAACATTTATCTTCATTTTTATTTTGTATTTTCCCGTAGAAGAACAAAATTTTCTCTAAAATTTGAAACATCTCAAAATAAAGAAAACTCTTTGCCCAAAGATCTCGTTTTTCCTTATTTAAAATATATTTAGCAATAAGATGAATATATAAATATCTCAATAAAGCTTGAATTGGAGAAGGGTGCTAAAAAAGGATGTGATTTGTCACTCACAGTCGCACTGGTCTCTGGGCACACAGACATCCTTGGAGTTCCGCAGGTAGCCTGGACTGCAGAAACACCCCACCACACAGTCCCCAGTACAGTCCATTACTGGTCCCATGCAGTTCTCCAAACAACGGTTTCCACATTTCGAGAATTCCTCATTTATAGGACAATCTGCCACACAAACATGGACATTTTGCTATAAACATACAGATACAAACTGACACATACACATAGGAACATATTCCAAACAAATATTTCAGCTTTTCAATTATTTTCTATATAAAAATTGTGTGTTCTACACAGTAAATATAAATTATCACAAAGCAATAACACGCCATCTATACATATAAAATGAAAGGATTTAAAAGCACGAATGTTTATTTTATACATAATACAAACTTCTACTGTCCTTATTGCGAAGAAAAATATATTGAGAGGGCTTGGCTCATCAGTGGTGAACCCTCCCAACAATTATTATTTCCGAACAACAATTATTGTTTGCGGAAGAACATTGCTCGATGCAAATATTTGAATGTAATTCAACTGTCCTATAAGCTTATGTACATAGCTTTATTGAAAACCATTTCTAAGATTCCATCCTTCAGTGCTGCGTATATAAGCAGAATCGTCCTATACAGTATTAGAACTCTGAGAAGCGGTCTGGTGGATTAAATTGGTGAAACCGCTGGGAGAGTTCACCACTGATGAGCCAAGCCCTCCCAATATATTTTTTTATCGCAGTAAGGACAGTAGAAGTTCGTTTTATGTATAAAAGAAACATTCGTGCTTTTAAATCCTTTCATTTTATAAGTAAATATATATATTTCCTTTGCATTTTATTTCAAGATGACACGACTTCAAACAATACTACAATTTCATTGTTAAAACACTCATATATTCAAAACAAATGCAAGCAAATAATACTCTTCCAACTCAAAATTTATCATAACATATATATTATGTTGAACCTTTCAATGGTTCGATAAACAAATTGGCGCGTAATATTCAAATTTTGTAAAAGTTTAAAAATGGATGAAGGACTTTGGCCTACCTTGTGTAAGGCTATTACAGCTATACGGTTTTCTTTAACACCCCAATCCATTATCAAAAAACAAATATATTCAGATTTTTTTTTCTAAACACGTGTGCACGAGATATTCAAATAACAACAACTGTAATTTGATACTTCACGCGGACAAATTAAAATTTTATCACTGATTTGGTTTTGTAACAATATTTATGGCAAGGCTAAGTATATATATATTACAAAAGAAATTATGAATTTCTTCTGTTTTTTGAATATTATTTATTGAATTATTGATCATTTGCTTTATACATGAATATGTTTTTTGATATTGCAGTTGTGTAATAATGATAAAAATAGTTAAGATCAGGAATAGCTTTGATTAAGCTTATGGAACATAAATACATAATTTGATAAAGTACTACCTGTTTTAAGGCGAGTAGAATAAAGAAAACAAAAGACATATTTACATATGTACAGAAAGACTTGAGCCGGCCAACGGGAAACAACAACGATGGGTTTATATAGGGGAAGCGGCGACTTCTGGCAGTCAATCTAACAGAGTAGTTTGATCTAGAATTTCTAATTTAGAAATAAAATATAAAATTTATTTAATATATATTATCCTTTTAAATCAATAATCAAAACAGCACGTAATATTGCGTATATTCGGTAGAGAAGTGACTAGACACCTGTTTGTAAAAACAACTCTGTTGCAGCTTAGTTTGCAATAATGATTGATTATCCGACATTGCTGTGTATAGCCAGAGTAGCAGGTGTGGTGTTGCATTAGCTCAATGTAAATGTACGCTGAGTAGATACCAGATATTGTTATTCAGCAAAGACTAAACTTGATTGAAGAATGAAATGGTATTCTATTCACTTTAACCACCGGCGATGAAGAGATTGCTAGAACTTTGTATTAGTTGTTATAAGTTATATTAATACAAGGTAATAACACGTCATCTCTATACATCGAATGAAGGCATTAAGACGCGAATGTTTCTTTTCAAAATAAATCAAACTTCTACTGTCCTTAGTGCGATGAAAAAATATAATGGGAGGGCTTGGCTCATCAGTTGTAAACCTTCCCAGCGGTTTCACCAATTTAATCTACCAGACTGCCTCTTTAGAGCCCTAATACTATATTGGGATCATTCTGCTTTTTATATGCTACACTGAATGATGGAATCTTAGAAATTGTTTTCTACTGTCCTAATAGTATATGTCCATAATTTGCTTAAATACCATTTCTATGATTCCACCCATCAGTGCAGAATATAAAAGCATAATGAATCAATGCAGTATTGGAGTTCTAAAGAAGCGGTCTGGTAGATTAAATTGGAGAAAACGCTAGGCGGGTTCACCACTGATGAACTAAGCTCTCCTAATATTTTTCCACGTGGGAATATAACGCCTTGCCACACCTGCGTCGCCTGTGGGTCCACCGACCTGACGCTAGCCCACCGGTACTGTCCTGCCGTTGTCCTCTCATCTGGGAGACATTTACCATCATCCCCCCTGACCTGCAGGGCTGGGTCTTCTGGCATGCCTAGATTATGACGCCCTGGCCATCCTGGTGTCTACCAAGGCATGTCTCTATAAGTATCATCTCAATATTGGACTGAGAGCGGTTCAAATTGATCCTGTCCTTGTCTGGAGGAAGACTCTCTCAAGATGTAGAGCCTCCCTTCCTGAGAACAGTTTTTTTTATATTTTATCGCTAAATTGTGAATTCTCATTAATTTTTGTATAAATTGACTAAGAGTGTCAATAAAATATTTTTGGATTTTCTATATAGACTGAATTAACTTACCTTCAGCAAGCGTAGTTGTAAAGGCTAGCATCAGGAAAGTGAGACATATCGGGGTGGACCACATCTTGGAAATCTGCTATTACACATCTAGTTACAACATGGTAAAAACGGATAGATACTGATACCTTGAGAAAGATCCACAAAGATCCATCATACCTTGCTGGCTTAGAGAACTCCCAACTCCTAGTAAATGCGTCGTTGGCGGAAGGTCACGTCACTTCCGCTGTCTGCGCATTGTCTTGAAACAGAGAGAAGGAGAGGCAATGACAATGTAAAAGGTTTTATTGACTTCTCTAATCAATATACAGTTAAACCTGTCTATAGCGCACCCTCTTGGAACTCACCAAAATAGGATGCTATAGAGAGGGGGTGCTATAGACAGGTCACTTTTAATGTAAATCGCATCGTACTGCGTATTTAAAATCGGGCGCTATAGAGAGGGAGGTGCTATTTAGAGGGGGCGCTATAGACAGGTTTAACTGTATATATAATTATAAAAATAATATAAACACACACACACAAAGCTTTATTAAGACCACCGGTCTTATACAGATTCATCACAGGAAGAAAGGAATCATAGATGGAGCTCCTATATTCCAGGCGGCACAGCACCCAACAGCCTCCAGATCCGACGTATGTCCAGTGGCCACACGTTCCTTTCGTACTACGTCATGGTTAGCGTATAACTGAACAGGCTAGTGTGGAATCAGCCTTGTTCTAGTCTTCGCTTAAAATAATATAAACAAAGTTTAAAAAATAAAATAAAATGTCAAACTTTAGACGAATCCCACTGAGGGTCGTCTGGTATGATGTCATGGCCTGAAGTCGGACATATCTCCCCGACTATTGCCATGTCGAGGAATTGCTTCAGAGCAAACCTCTGCTATCGATTCTATACTAATCTTGAAGACTATCAATCTTTTTGAAAATTTTGACGAATAACCATATTTGACCGACGCGTTTTTTACTTGCAAGCATTCCATCTTTTTCACTGTGAAACTCATCAAACTGTTTCATGATACGATAAACAATGGTTTTGGCAGATAAGGGCATTACATCTTTTATCTCCTGTCTAGCGCCTTTGTTCCTTAATAACGGTACACATTTCTATTGTTACATTCACATTGTTTTATTATTATTATTTATTAATCAACAAGGCACGATATTAAAGAATCTAAAGCTTTGATAGATTTTTAATTAAACTTTACTTATAATATAATCATTTCAGCTATAAAGACAAATTCTACAGACAAAGGCTTACCGATGGGCAACCCCATTTCATCGGCTTCAGCAAATATTTTTATGAATCAAATTGATCAAATTGTAACAGAATCAAAATATTTAAAAATAATTTTATGGAAAAGATACATATTTAAGTATAATGTGCCTATTACAGAGGAATCAAACTAAACAACAAACAAATTAAAGCTTAGAATTAAAAATATTTACAAATTCACATGTATTATTCGACAGAGTACATAAAATTTATATAGACAAAGTGGCTGATGTAAGAGAGTTAGATCATTCAGATCAGAAAACAATCGATGTCTCATTTCTCTAAAGTTCGGATAGTCGTAGATAAGTTGACAAACAGATTTACATGGAATAGTTGTGATACTATCACAACTATCGATTTCGGAAGATGACAGACTTCTGTACAACGGAATTGTTTGAGATTCTTCGGTCACATCGCGTGACACAGGGGAATGGAGTACACCATACTGACCGGAAAGATGTCTGGACGACACATACCTGGATACCCACCGACACGCATCATGGACCAATTAAAGGTAATCACTGGTTTAACGGTCGCCGAGATGGTACATCGAGCTTAAGACAGAGATGACTGGCGTCGTGTTTGGGATGTAATACATACAGTGGACCACAACGTTTGATCACGAATATTTAAAAAAATTGTGGAAAGAAAAAATACACTATTAAAAAATAGAGTTTTTTTTTGTCTGACAAAATTAGTTTCAATTTGTTATTCTGCTCTGAATTGAATTGACGTAAAGAAGACAGATGCCATTGATGACCCAATTTAATATATATTCATAGATTGACAGATGGCCAATCACCGCACACATTGACACAACAGGTTTGAAGTTTATTTTCCAATTTTTTTATAAATGATTGTGAATAGAATCCTTAATCAGGTAATTGCATATTATACACTGCGTGACATTGAGAATGGAACACCAAGAAATAGTGGCCAGAAAATTATGCAAATTTCAGGGTAGACGCGCCTAACCGAGTTATGCAAATGATGTAAAATGCGCAGCTCTCGTGCGCACATGGAGTAAGATATAAGGGAAGGAACTTGCAGAAAGGACAGTATTCGTGTCGTTATTTCTTCAAGGAAAATCATTGTAGAAATTTTGTTCTTGTGTCAAAAGACACGTGTAATAACAGAGAATGCCAGGTCATCGTAAACGGAGGCAGTTCAAGCAGACAGACGCTTTTACGAGGGGCATGGTGATCGGACTGAAAAGGGCAGGTTGGTCCATACGTCAAATCGCAGCTGATACACACCTTGGTGCGTCCACGGTGCACCGACTGTGGAGTAGATGGTTGGAACAAGGAAATGTGGCAATTTATAGGAATGTCGGTGCAACCAGAGTGACGTCAGCACGTGTGGATCGGCGTATCCTTCGACAAGCAGTGGGCGGCCCCACAAGCCACTTGTACCGCCATCCTGCAACATGTGCAAGACACCCTAGATCATTCCATCTCGACCAGAACCATTTCCCGTCGATTGGTTGTTAATGGCTTGCACTCATGCCGTCCGCTAAGAAGACTGCCATTGACCCCAACGAATAGGCGCCAACGTTTGGAATGGTGCCGGGCTAGATCGACGTGGATGACGGAATGGCACAGGGTCGTGTTCTCAGATGAGTCGCGTTTCTGCTTGTCCAGTGATAGTCGCCGTGTACGCGTGTGGCGTCGACGTGGAGAAAGGTCCAATCCGGCAGCAATTGTGGAACGCCCCACCGTGTGACAACGTGGAATCATGGTTTGGGGCGCAATCGCGTATGATTCCAGGTCACCTTTACTTCGTATTCAGGGCACCATGACGGCCCAACAATATGGTGCTGGTGTGCTGCGACCGGTGACACTCCCCTACCTTCAGGGGGTACCCAATGCCCTTTATCAGCAGGATAACGCCCGACCGCACACTGCTCGCATTAGCCAACAAGCTCTGCAAGATGTACAGATGCTTCCCTGGCTACCGTACTCTCCTGATCTCTCACCAATCGAGCACGTCTGGGACATCATGGACGCCGTTTGCATGCCTTGCCACAGCCGCGTTCAGAAGACGAACTGTGGCAAATGGTTGAGAGGGAATGGAGAGCATCCCTCAGGACGCCATCCGTACTCTGATTGACTCTCTACCTAGACGTGTTGCTGCGTGCATCGCCGTCCGCGGTGGTCCTACTTGCTACTAAGCCGACGCCGTTCTCGCTCTGTATTATGACTATCATTTTGAAATAAAGATCACTTATTGTTCGTCCCTGTCTCTCTCTGTCTGCCGAGTTTCATCACTTACTGGCCACTATTTCTTGGTGTTCCATTTTCAATGTCACGCAGTATATAATACAATCGCTATAATAATATCGTGAATAAAAATAAATATTTTAATTGGATAATGACGAAATAATTGAATATTTATATTAATAAATTGAATCTGATGAACCAGGCTCTTCCATTAATTTTTCCATTGCAGTAAGGGAAGTAGAAATTGTTTTATTTCTAAAAGAAACATACGCTTCTATATAATAGTTTCGAATTTTCTTAAATTAATTCTCTTAATTATTTATAAATAGATTATAAATATAGAGATAATGAAGGCATATATTGGATTGAATAAAAGATATTTTGCCAATTTTATTCAATCCAATATATTCATTTTTATTATCTAAAGATTTGAATATGGAGTGCTCTATTTTAAGAACGATATACATAAAAAATGAATAATCATAAATTTTGCCTTTCCCCTTCTAAATATAAATGCTTTAATTAGAGTGAGTTTTGATTTTTGGTTACCTAACCGTGCTGACGTGATTAATGCTCATTTTTATTTGACAAAATATCTCTATCGTAAATTGCAACTAAATGTGTAAGTCCCATACTGATAGCCCCTAGAAATAAAACGTGAATAAGCGAAGTAACTGGAGAAAACACAATATAAGTAAAAACTGAGGCAGTAACGCAGGTTGGTTGTTCATTCTACATAAATAATTAGATATGACAATTATTATGATTCAAGCCGGTTTTCATTACTTTGATTTGCATATTCTGAAGTCAAAACTATAACAGTGATTGCGTCCATCTCAATCTCTAAGCCTCATCAAAGTTGATCCATATAAAAACAAACATTGTAGAAACGTATATACGGGATAAACAATATTTGTTAAATAGGATGCAAAAAGTTTATTTGCATATTAGTGCCTTGTAGCTATGAGCTGATGTATTTTATATACTTTCAAAGTTTATCAGAGGGGATTTCTCAAATGCCGTAGAGACATAAATGGAAAAAAAAGCGGAATTTTCAAATTACTGCCATATAACTAATTGCATATTCTGAGGTCGAAACTAAGACAATATATCCCTCCAGACCCATCTCTATAGCTTGTCAAATTTTGAACAGTATAGTTCAAATATTGTGGAAGTTTATGCTGAATACAAACATAACTAAAAACTCTCTTTTCATTATTATATAGACTTATTACTTATATATTTTTAATTAGTTTTAGAGTAAAATAATTATTAAAGTAAAATATGCTTTGTAAATTAGAGAATTCAGAATAAATGAAAAACTAACTAAGTGAATATATCTAAAGAGACAAGGGTCGCCTCTCCCGTCAAAATAGACGTCTAAAACCATACGCCATCTATTGACCTTCGCCCCAACTAGCGGCCTCCGGTCGGTGACAAAGCCACAACACCAGCTTTGGCAAACTGAGAAGCGTCCACCTAGAGACCATGGTTCGGGCTAATGGCCCTCGTCCAGTCTAGGGCGGACTTTATTCCATGAGATCCATATCCTGTCTCAACATAGAACTGAGAGATCCTGCCCTTGTCTGGAGGAGAACAAGATGGAGGAACCTTCCTTCCTGAGAACAGTTTTTTAAAGTTTTGATCACCAAATGGTAAATAATTACATTTATCTTTGTTTAATTTATCTTTGATTTTTGTAACAATTAACTAAAGTATCAATAAAATATATTGAATTGTCTTATATTAATGTATATCTATAAATTTTATATATTACATCTATATGTTTCCTTATTTAATCTTATTTATTTATATTTATTCTGTATTTAACCTTATATATTCTTATAAGGTAACTGTTCTTCTTTTTCTTTCTTATCTTCATCAATCATATCAGGGTATCAAGCTTGTAGAGCTTGTTGATGGTGTCTGCTGGGGATGAGTCTCTTCTTCTTTCTTATTTCCACCCAATCATATCAGGGTATCTAGCTTGAAGAGCTTGTTGATGGTGTCTGTACTGGGGATGTGTCTTCTTTCTTATCTCCACTCAATCATATCAGGGTAACAAGCTGGTAGAGCTTGTTGATGGTGTCTGCTGGGGATAAGTCTCTTCTTCTTTCTTATCTCCACTCAATCATATTAGGGTATCAGGCTTGTTGAGCTTGTTGATGGTGTCTGCTGGGGATGAGTCTCTTCTTTTTTCTTATCTCCACTCAATCATATTAGGGTAACAAGCTTGTAGAGCTTGTTTATGATGTCTGCTGGGGATGAGTAGAGCTCATCAATGGATAAGTCAAAACAGTCAAAAATGTGGTTTAGGGTTGCAGGTTGACACTTATTACATAGTGTGAAAACCTTGCAACCATTCTGGAAAGTCAGATGACCAGACTTTAGCCTGGAAATCAAAGACTGTTGTTCTCTTGGGAGGGCAGAACCCGGTGCTTATTCCATTCTGCTTTGTACCAGGACATTGTAATAAAGTAGTTTAAACCTCAATCTCTCTCTATAGAAGCATATTTATATAAAGATAACTTTAAATTCATCACGCATAGCAAACTTAAAAAATAGCCCGTAATCCAATTTGACTATAGACAACTTGTGAATAGAAATGAAGTCCTATTAAACACATGTGCAGGGCCAACCTCGATGACAGGAGAGAAATGATGCAACGAGTTCAATATTAGCTCCAATACAGGTGTGAATTCAATTAATGTCTATCACTGTCATTGTTTTGACAGGAGAGACTAAAAATAGAATATACCTATACTCTTTCTTTGTCAGAAATGTCAGGTTCGAAGTCTTGTAACAATAAATTATTGAAGTCACACTCTTCCAAACAAAGAAATATGAGGAAAAATAATATTAATTGATTTATATCTTGGATATTAATCAAACAAATGCTTCAGATTTCTGGAGATGAGTTTCTTATCTTTATTAAACGTATCTAGAGCTTTCGGGAATCTCTGCCCTTCTACAAGAGTACATAGAAACGATTAATAACGTCATAGGTTTGCATAGAAGTACTTACGTTTATATGTTTGTATGTATTCCTGTAGAAGGGCAGAGATGCCCGAAAGCTCAAGAATACGTTTAATACAATATTATATAATTCGGCTTGTGATTTTAAAACGACATTTGAAATACCATTCCGCATGTGTTTATTTTCAACGAAAAATCTAAATTTATCCCAAGGAGAAACAACGATTATTTCCAACCTTTTGAATGAGGCATGAAAGGGTGAATTGTGAAGAGTAATGATAAACGGAAAAATAAAAGTGCCAAGGATGGGAATTAAACCCACATTGTTCCGCTTACCGGGCAGATGCCATGTCCACTAGGCTTTTATTTTTCCGTTTATCATTACTCTTCACAATTCACCCTTTCATACCTCATCCGAATGGTTGGAATAATCGTTGTTTCTTCTTGGGATAAATTTTGATTTTTCGTTGAAAAGAAACACATGCGGAATGGTATTTCAAATATCGTTTTACAATCACAAGCCGCATTATAATATATTGTATTAAACGTATTCTTGAGCTTTCGGGCATCTCAGCCCTTCTACAGGAGTACATAGAAACATATAAACGTAAGTATTTCTCTGCGAACTTATACTGTTATTAAACGTTTCCATGTACTCCTGTAGAAGGGCAGAGATGCCTGAAAGCTCGAGAATACATTTAAAAAGATAAAAGGAACTCATCTCAGAAACCTGTAGTATTTGTTTAAAAAAACCATATTGCAGTTTATGTGTGTTTTGTATAAATTTGATAATATTAAATCTTTCTCTCTTAAACTTAATTTATTTTTGTTATGAAGTTTGAGTAATTCACTGAAACTCGCTTTAAAAATTATATAGGCGTATTTCATACCTTGCTGGTCTCGAACTTGGGACCGCTACATGGCAGGTGTTTTAATTTGTTTGTTGTTTTGTTTCCTCTGTAATAGGCTCAAATATTTCAACATCACGACTTGTTGATTAATAAATATAATAAAATATAAATACAATGAACTTTTGGGTTACTTATTCACAAATGATGTGCATCTATTATTATTGATTTTTTAAGGTTTGCATATCTACTCTATTGTATTTTTCAAAAAGAAGATGTTTTGAAAGGTTGTTGCTTTCGAAATGTTGAATCTACTCTATTGTATTTTCAAAAGAAGACGTTTTGAAGGGGTGTTGCTTTAGATGGTTTGCATCTACTCTATTGTTATTTTCAAAAATAGAGACGTTTTGAAGGGGTTGTTGCTTTAGAATTGTTGCATCTACTCTATTGTATTTTCAAAAAGAAGACGTTTTGAAGGGGTGTTGCTTTAGAATTGTTGCAACTACTCTATTGTATTTTCAAAAATAAGACGTTTTGAAGGAGTGTTGCTTTAGAATTGTTGCATCTACTCTATTGTATTTTCAAAAAGAAGACGTATTGATAGGTGTTGCTTTAGAATTGTTGCATCTACTCTATTGTATTTTCAAAAATAAGACGTTTTGAAGGAGTGTTGCTTTAGAATTGTTGCATCTACTCTATTGCATTAAAAAAAAAAGACGTTTTGAAGGGGTGTTGCTTTCGAAGTGTTGCATCTACTCTAATGTATTTTCAAAAAAAAAAAGACGTTTTGAAGAGGTGTTGCTTTCGAAGTGTTGCATCTACTCTATTGTTTTTTTTTAAAGAAGACGTTTTTAAGGGTGTGTGCTTAGAATTGTTGCATCTACTCTATTGCATTTTTTTTTAAAAAAGACGTTTTGAAGGGGTGTTGCTTTCGAAGTGTTGCATCTACTCTATTGTTTTTTTTAAAAAGAAGACGTTTTGAAGGGGTGTCGTTTTAGAATTGTTGCATATCTACTCTACTTTATTAAAATTTCAAAAAGAAGACGTTTTAAAAGGGGAAGGGATGGGATGTTTGGAGCTCTATAGGAGTTAGCTGCAGTCAGTTGGTAGCACGCAGGTTCCCTCAGCGTTCTCTTGTACACCAGCCCGAACAGAAGCATCCTTCTCACAGTCTGGTAAGACATGCATCAGTTGGAAGTAGCATGAGACAGTCTCACTGCGGAGGGCTTCCACATTGGGGTATACTTAATTTATTCGGTAGCAAGAGTGCGATACACACAAAATAACATGTGAAATGGGGTACCTACAGAAATATTTTATATCTATGCTATGAATCTTCTACAAGATAACTATTTAAAATATGAAAGATTTGTGTATTTGAGACGTTATAAATGTGATTTAAGGAATAAACAGGCTGTGTGTTTCATATAATAATAGATTCCTTTATTAAACTTATTCATATTTAATTTAGAAAATAAAAGAGAGAATAGAGAGAGAAGAGGAATAAATATAATATTTTATGGCTTTAAGGTGTAAGAATAATTAAAAAATGAAAAGATATTTACATAATTTCAAACTGTTTGAGCCGCCCAACGGGGAAGAACAACAACGAGTTTTTATAGGGAAGCACGACCTCTAGTCGGCCGATTAGCAGTATTTGTAACTATGAAATATATAATTTTAAATATAATAATATTTTAATATAACATTCCCCCCTATGAAGAAAATAATATGGGTTCATCAGAGAAAAGTGATAAATGATATAGTTAAAAAAAGAAAATGATGATAGAAAG
>CP092865.1:116357526-116396275 GCA_030710605.1 Cordylochernes scorpioides | reverse complement strand
ACACCTGACAGAATGGTGTCGCCGAACGATGAATAGGACTTTGCTGAACTTAGTGAGGAGGTACTGTGAACAATTGCAATCTGACAACCGCCTCTTGGGCAGAGCTCACCAACACAGCAGCATACTTGAGAAATCGTGTTACAAACAGACACAATGAAGAGAAAACGCCTTTTGAATTGTGGTTTGGAAAAAGACCTGCTCTGCAACATCTGAGAGCAATCGGCCTGCGAAACCTTTGTTCATGTTCCAAAACAAAGAAGGAATTCGAAGCTTCAGCCAAGAGCCACTAAAGGAATTCTCGTGGGTTATTCTCTACAGGGACGAGGTTGGAGAATCTGGATTCCTGAAAAACGCAAGTGGTGGAATCTAGAAATTGTGTATTCAAAGAAGAAATCCTCTATAAACAGCCCAAAAGAAAAAGGGATACTCTACCATCTGTCCATTTCTCCTCGAAAGAGGCCTCCTTTCAAGAAGAAAGTAATGCAGATCAACCAGTAGACCGAGAAACTGAAGAACTGATTGGAACTACAGGTGGAATAGATCAGCTATCTGAGGACTCTCCCAGAGAACCTGAGAAGCCATCCTATGACACTCCGAAGTCATGGAAAGACGGCAGAATCTCCGGAAGAGGATAATAGTGGGGGACAGATAAATGCCACAAGTGCTGAGAACCCTGCTGACTTCCTTACCAAGCCTCTTGCTAGAAGCCAGCATGAAAAGTACTGTAGAGCGCTGATGGACTATCGGAATAAACGTCCAGCTGAAGTTCATCCGGGAGGGGATTTGTTGGACACAGCGCTGCCACTCATGTATAACACGTGACCGGAAGGATGACGTCGGCACCGCCCCTCCTACTGACTGTTATGTTTAGCCTGACAACGCTGTTGCTTGTTTACCGGAGGATGTAACCTCTTTGTTTCCTCTCTTTCCCTTTTTAATCTTTATATCACCTATGCTTTAATAAATTAGTTAGTGCAAGGCTCTTGTCCTAAGTGTAACCAAGTACCTTGTCTACACCCCTACAAGAGAAAATCCTATTGATCTGATCACTGTAAAGAAAATATCGAAACTTATAGCCTTATGCCTTGAAACAAATATCATAACATACAATTACAAAACCTACAAACAGACAAAAGGTTCTCCCATGGGTAGCTCTCTTTCAACCTCAGTGGCAGAAATTGTCATGCGCTGCATTGACAGGTGGATAAATTCACTATTTCCGTCCGATATAATATTATGGCACCGATATATCGACGATATATTTTGTATCTGCCCCGAAACCCAAACCAATACAATTCTGGAAAAACTCAACAGTTACCATCCCGACCTAAATTTCACCTATGAAAAAGAAACAAACAAGGGCCTTAATTATCCTTCCAATATTAAGAATGCCATATACTATATTGAATGCAACGAATGCAAAACCAAATACGTAGATGAAACCAGTAGAAATTTAAATATAAGAATATCAGAACATCAACGAAATATCGAAACCCAGGACAATAAATCTCTAGTATATCATCATGTAAGAGAAACAGGTCATTCCTTCGCACTATCCGAACCAAGAACCCATTACTCCAACATCCCCAATAAACAACAGAGACTCATCATAGAATCCATAATATCAAGAAAACACAATAGTATTAACAGAAGAATAGACATTCCGGAAGTTTATAATATACTATTCCTTGAGCTCACCCCAAATCATCCAAATACAGAAATCATTCCTTCGCACTATCCGAACCAAGAACCCATTACTCCAAAACATCCCCAATAAACAACAGAGACTCATCATAGAATCCATAATATCAAGAAAACACAATAGTATCAACAGAAGAATAGATATTCCGGAAGTTTATAATATACTATTCCCTGAGCTCACCCCAAATCATCCAAATACAGAAATCACCTCTGAATAGCAGCGGTGGGAACGAGATAGACATATCCTAATAATGATAACTACAGCCTAACTATGTATTCCTTTCTTCCTTGGTTATGTCCTAGAGGCCTATATTTATTTGTTTGTCCTCTCATTAGAGATATATATTTTAAAAATATTTTGTCTCAATTTGTATAATAGTTAATATGTAAAAGATAATATTTTTATATCTATAGAACTTCATAAAAATATGTAAAATTAATTAACTTTATTAACATCATGAAACGCGATATCCCAAACTCAGGGATATTTGCGCCAATACATTTCACTGCATTACAGCAATTCGGCTATATACAATCCTGTTCAATTCATTATTTTACATAAATTAACTAAAGAAAATTGTCCAAAGAGAAAAACAAACAACAAAGCAAAACACACAGAGCAAGCATCGCAGTTCTTTTTTTTTTTTCTAAGATTCCTTCTCTTTTTTCCAATTCAAGAGAAAGTTGTATATGTATTTACAAAATTGATCAAAATTTTTATACTTTTCTTTTTGTCTACAAATTCATCAAGCTGTCCAATACGACCAAATCTATTTTCTCTAAAATCCCGGAAAATTGGGCACTCCAGAAGTAGATGTCTCGCGTCTTGAATTTCACCTCCGCAGAAGCATCCTGGTTCCTTCACGGCGCCGATAGTTGCCAAAAATTTCCCAAAATTGCCATGATCTGTAATGAATTGGATATTATAAAATTTGGACGGAAAAATCTTGGAATTCCTAATACGAAAAAAGCTTCTGAAAATTTCATTAGTGTTCTCAAAAATTTCATTCATTTTTGCGTGTAAGAATGATTTGACTATACTTGGAGCATGGGGTTCGTAAGTAATTAGATCTTCAATGGACATTTAAGCTAGATCAAATTTGATTATTCTGGATTCTATATAATCTGTTAGGAGTGGAATTTTTGCCAAGCTATGCACACAGTTTGATGAAGTGGTTTTGTATGCTCTAACTGCCCATAAAATGATCTGGTACTGCATGGAGTTCAGTTTTTGTTTACAACGATTGTTTAAATATTTGAACCAAATTTCAGAACCGTATGTAAGTACAGGCCTAATGATTGTTTTGAATAAAGTTAACCTCTTTTCAGTGTCTAAACCCCACATATTGCCACTTAGTGAACATAATAAATTTTTCATACGTCCTGCCTTACACAGAATATCATTAACATGCGGTGTAAAGTTAACTTTGTTTTTCCATTTGTGATTAGAAAATTTCATTCCCAGAATTTTTACTTGCTTGACCGGCATTATTATATTGTTATTAACCTTAATAGGTATTTTTTGTCTGTTATGTAGGTATAGCATATTAGTCTTCTCTGTACTGATCGTTAATTTATTTCTATTACACCATTGGATCACATAATTTAAGGTGTATTCACTTGCGGTTTTTAGTCCTTCAATAGTCTTATTCCAGCAAATTATTGTAACGTCGTCTGCATAACATATAATATCTGCATTCATTGAATCAAAATTTATCAACAAATCATTTAGCAAAATATTCCATAGAAGTGGAGATAAAGGTCCACCCTGTGGACATCCTTTAGTTAGTTTCTTATAAAAAGTTTCTGATTCGTATGTAAATTTCACCTCCCTTTCATTATTCAAATAAGATTTTATGATCCGTATTAAATCTGAAGGAACATCATCATTATCCATTCTTTTTATAATAGCAGGCCACCATGCATTGTCGAATGCACCCGCAATATCTATAGCTATCAAGGAAGTCAATTCTTTTTGTTTATGTTTCAATATAGTTTCTATAATTTTATCCATTCCAGTAATTGTTGATCTAGATTTCATAAAACCATGCTGCCTTGAGCTCATTAACTTATTCTCTAAATAATAGTTACTTAATTTATTTTTTATTATATTCTCAAATGTTTTAGATAGATTAGATGTCAATGATATAGGTCTATAACTTTTATTTATTTCATAATTCGTTTTGCCTGGTTTTGGAATTATTTTTAAGAATGATTTTTTCCATTCATCCGGATAATATCCCATTTCTATACATTTATTGAATAATTTATGCAGAATTGGGATTATTTTTATTTTAGCCTGTCTAATCATATTGTTACTAATGTAATCAGGGCCCGGTGCTTTTTTAATATTTGTTTTTAAAATTGTTTCCTCTATTTCCTTAGATTCGATATAAACACTACTTTTATTTTTATATTTAGGCGTATAATTTCTAATCAAAATATGATCATCTTTATCCAAACCTCCAATATCATCCTGAAATAGATCGTTCATTAAACTTTTTATTTTGTCGGTCTTTAAATGATCTGGTAAATTATCTATTAGTGGTAATCCTAAATTTCTATTTTTCGATCTCAATGACTTGAATATCCTATAAGCATTACCAAATGAGTTATTTGAATGACTTTCTTCTATAAAAATTCTCCAACTCGCTCTTTTTGCCTTTTTACTTTTATTTAAATATTTATTTCTCATTGATTTATAGGTCTTTTCAAGGACCTTTCCATGTCGGTAATACAAATTTCTAATATAGTGGAAATCGTTTTTCATTTTCTCCAGCTTCCCATCCCACCAGTATGTATTTGTTTTATGATTTCCGCTTCTTGTCTTGACATTTAGTGACAGATAAGCTGCCTCTTTAATTATTTGTGTGAGAGTCTTTACAATGTTGTCAATATCTTTGATGTTTGACGCGTGGTTTATCATGGTGATAATATTATCTACGTCTTGTATTGCTATTTTTTCGGTAAATGTTTTCCAATCAGCATCTTTTTCTATAAATTTCCATGTTGAGTTTTGAACTGTCCTTTGCCTGTTAAAATTGTGATAAATGTCAAAGGTTATTGCTACGTGATCTGAAATGTGCGTCAATATAGTCGTCTTCCAGTTTTGTACCAAACCTATTGATTTTTTGTTTGAAATCGTAAGATCTATAAAGCTAGAATTTCGGCAGGTGGGTATCTTAAGATTATGAATAAATAGGTTATGTTCATCTATGATGGAGTGGAATTTGAAACCATTGGAGTTTGTTGTCGGATCAAACCAGACTGGGTGTCTAGAATTAAAGTCACCACATAGTATAATAGGTTGTTGATTGTAGGTCTCCAGAAGCTCTTGGATAAATTTTCTATGAGTGTCATTAAATCTATGTGGATGTATATAAAAGTTTGCGATAATAGTATTTGATTTTGCTGAATTTAAAGAAGTGGTTGTACAAAAGGAGTTTGTGAATTTATTGATTTTATTAAATTTTAAACTCTTATTCATAAAGATCGTTGCAGTATAAATTTGTTCATCTGTCGTTGAATGCACTATTTGAGATTCCAAATCGAAAATTACATCTCTATCAATCAGATAAGGTTCCTGTATTAGGATGATATCTGGTGGGTTGTCTTTTATAGAAGCTTGAAGCTCATTCAGTGCCAAGATACTTTTTCTTACATTTTGTTGTAAACATTTAATTCCTTTTCCCTGCATGATATTCAAACTAAATAAACAAAAATCTTAGCTGCGAAATTTGCCTAATTGTCGGTTGGATGATATCTCGTTCGTTGGATAATTCTGTCTATCTGTATTTTGTATAGAGGACAGTCCGAGGAATAGCTCTATGATTCGGCGAGTTTCTAAATTTAGGATGTTTTAGACAGTTATAACAATTGCAAATTTTTGAACAGTCATGAATTCCTTGCGCGCCGCATAATTTGCATATCTCGACGTTAGTACAATCGGCCAATTTATGGTTGGGATTAAATTGAAGGCATTTCTGACATTGTTTTACCAGAATGTAAAATAGTATCCGATTATATTTAAATTGTATTCTATTGGCGTGTCATTATACCAGGTTTTCTTCTGTTGTAGGGCGTCCGTGCCCGAAAGCTAGAGAACAATAAAAATGTTTTGAAAAGACAATTTTCCCTGGAGGAATGATTGATTTTACTCAATTTTGATGTAAGGGATTATTTTATAGAATAAATTGGTGTATATATGTTTCACTAAGAGTAGAAATATTACTAAAATCCTACTCATCTACATACTCTGTATATTCCATAACATTAATATTCTGTTACGAAAAAAAAAGAAGAAATTTACAAGATATAAAACGATTTTAGTGCAATTTTAATTTATAAAAAAGTAATAAAAACCTCTATATATATTCTTCATTATAGTAAACAGACAGAGAAAGTAATTTTCTTTTATAAATAAAATAAAATCGTGGATAAATGGTTCAATTTCTTGTTCATAGATGTCGCCCCAATGTCATATGTTGAAGGAAGAAAGATATGATTGAGTTGGTTTTAGGGTTGGTTCCGCATTTCACAATATTTTATCAATCAGGATGAAATTTTGACATGATAATAAAGAAGGTCAGCTATCACTGACTTCTTTTGACCTCGGAATAGGCAAATTAATCGGTTAACAGGCAAATTTTCAAATTCTGTTATATTGTATTCGCTTCCATATTCTTCGGCCTATCTAGGTGACACTATATATGCTACGACTACTAGAGTAGTCAACTTTATTTTTATGTAAATATATTTGTAACTTAAAACCTAAGAGAAAAAAGTATGTAAATTTCTTTTAATGTATAAATTGAGGGTGTTTTTCAATAAAAATGAGTTCTGGGTAAGTTTTGGATGGTTGATAGTCGTCCTTAGAGCCTCTTCCTTGGAGTTACCGAGCTGGTCAAGTAGCTGGACTCTAGGTCTCAAGGTAAAGAGAGCCAGCATTTATATTGAGAACCTTTAATAATAATATATATACACAAGGCTTTATAGAGCTATTTGTGTTCAAGAAATGGTACCATTTAGATCGATAATTTCTTTTCTGAGAAGAAAAATATATTGAAAGGGCTTGATTCAACACATAAAACACACATCAGTGGCTAAACCTCCTAGCAGCTTCGTTAAATTAATCCAGCAAGGATACATTGGGGAAATGTTCATTTATTAAATAAAAAGAATAGCGCTAAAATGGTGTCTTTTCTTGTAATATGTGAATACGTCCAGTTTAGTTTGGTTTAAGCGCCGTGTAATATATATGCAAATTAAATCAATTTTAGGCAACTCGGGACAATTTTAAAGAGTTATAAAAGGACACAATATTGTAACAAAGTATTTATTAATTTTATTAACAGAGTGGTCATTTTTATGTTTATATTTTGGTACTCTGTAAATTTCCCTCGTGGCTTATCTTTTGTTTACCATTCAAAGTTTGTTCTTGCCTTAAATAAATTGTTGTGTCATCCCGAAGTTGGTCTTCCCTAATTTTCCATGTGGCAATATATTTATACAAATTATGAAAATATCACAATAACAGCATAAACAGGAAGATAGGTTTGCCATCACAATACCTTAGATATTAGAAGAAATCAATAGATCAATTTTTATAGGTTCTGGATGCCCTAAAAATGTAAATAGACATATTCCATAACATTGTTAAATTACATATCAATTTAAAATTTCAGTTGTAAATATCCACGCTGCCTGCGTATGTATTTGTAAATATTTCTTGTTAAGATATAGTCGATGTTTTATTAAGCCCGTTAAAGAGCGATTATCACTTGAAAGCTAGCGTTTTGTAATAAAAAGAAACTCATTGTGAGAAAATATTTTGTAATTTTAAAAATATACAAATTAACTCAATTCTAGACAACTCAGTACAATTTTAAAGAGTTTTAAGAGGAGACAATATTATCACAACATGATTTCAAATCATATACAAATAACTTCAGATTTTCTACGATTTTTGGCATAATACCTGTGCCACTGCCTTCTTTATGTCATCTATGGTCGACTCGCTTTGATTGACAGACTCAGGCACAACGCTCAGTTCAAACTTTACAATACTGTATATCTATTCTATGTAGGGATGGTTTCGAGTTATTACAGATATCATTATACAGACAATACCTTAATCTGTCCGTTACTTCATCCATTTGGATCTTCTTCTCGACCTTGAATTGTGCAATTTTGGAATCTTCTACCACTAATCTGGAAAGTTTCACCCTACAATAATGCGCCACTTTTTCTTTCTGTTGTATTTGAAACAAATCGTTCTTCTGTATTCCGTTCTATTTTTGATTGTATATGTGATCGTATTGTAGAATATATACTGCTATTTCTGTTTCAGAGTGTAGCTTGGCTCTGTATTAGAAGGGCGTCTAGAAACGGAGAATTGAGGTGTGGTGTTAATCAGGTATTGTCTGGGACCAGGAACATGGGCTTGGAAGTGTTCTGATAATGTCTTGCTACAGTAGGAACATTCTTCCGTTCTCCTTGTTAATGATCTCAAGAATAGCTTGAACCATTATGTATATTTTTTATTTTCAATATTTTTCCGAATATCTTGTCGAAAGAATTCATCTTCTTGTAAATGAAGAAAAATTTCGCTTATCTTTTTAGAAGGGTTTAGGTAGAATAAAAGCGAACATTTATTTTTCAATCAACCCCCAATTATATATTTAATTCTCGTTTCTTCTCCCCTAATTGAGAGATCAACCTTGTTGCGCAACACAAGGATATCTTCGGCGAACCTGATCGCTGGTTCATTTCAATGTTGTATTCATTTCTTCTATCTTTGAATCAAAAGTAAAATATTGAATGAGATGGGTCTTGAAATTTTCTCAGTTGATGAAGCAAGTAGATTCAGCAAGGAATTTGCGCTGCCAGTTTATATTTATGGCGACATAACGCGAAATGATGTAATTCACTCAATGGTAGAGCATTACAGTCTCTTCAAGAGACTCGATCCATTGACGAGGGTCTTCCTGGAGGCATTTAGGTTTTATATTGCTTCGTCTTTGCTTTCAGAGGTGCATAAATTAAGGATAAAGGATAAGGTGCATAAATTAAAGATAAAGGATAAGGCGCATAAATTAAGGATAAAGGATAAGGTGCATAAACTCTCCTTATCGTGCAACTGAGAGTTGCTGATGGCTTGCGCCATCTATCGGAATAAATGTCAACTATTCTCGTTGATTTTTAATTATTCCAGAATTGGCCAAATGCCCATTCTTGATTAATCAAGAAAAGCTAACCACGGACGCGTTTCGGGCTGTTGACCCTCATCAGCGTGGTGCAAGCTGTACCTCAACGACCAAAATATTGGTCATTAAGGCATCCTGAAATATCATGAAACGGTAGTTAAGGCCAGAATTGCGTGAGAACGCTACACAATGAAAAATTGCGCCATAGATGGCGCAAGCCATCAGCAACTTTCAGTTGCACGATAAAGAGATGCCTTTTTCTTAATTTATGCACCTTATCCCAGTACAATATTACATTTGTACTATTTTTTCATATATATGTTATTAACAATTTGTTTGTTGTTAGATAAAGGGTTGATAAGACCGATCGATAAGATAAAGGGTTGAAGGTTGAGTCGTGATAAGAAAAAATAATTATTTACCATTGTGATGTTCTATTTTAGAAGAACGAGTTTTACGAGACATGAGAAGCTTCATAGCAAAAGAAACTCTAACTTTATTATTCTTCCTACCTATATATATACATCGCGCTTCTCGCGGACATGCAAATATATCATCCTTTCATAAGAAACAAAATGTAAAAATATATAAAACAAAACAATACTATGCAAATATCTCGAGGTATGCGACAGACTCCCCCTCCATGACCTCTCATCACTCCTGTGATGGGACTCCTGGTGGTCTATGATGAAATTGTCCTCCGGCCACTTGGTGATGGTTATATCCTGCGTGGATGTCTCCTCAACGAATTCAGTATGTATTTCACAAGCAGAGTTAAATTCTCGCATTTCATTATGGGTCCAAATTAGCTGAGAAACATTCTCGTAAAAAACATTCGGATTAGGATCATCATTCTTTACAAGTTGAGATATCTCAAAATCTTTCAACTTGGCAATGCAGTTGTTGGTTGGGATTTCATAATTCTCTCCTCCAATGTCGTAGTTCAAAACCTTTTGAGCAGTCGGTCGTATCAGAATATTTCTGGGACTTATATCATTGTGAACCAACCCGATGTTTTACTCAGCATGACTCATCAAAATACAAATCTGACAAAGAATGCTCATTAATTGTTCTGGCAAAAGTTTTCCATTTTCCAATACTTTCTTTAGAGATTTCCCTCCATATTCAGGATGAAAAACGACAAAATGAGATGAATTCATATCATTCAAATCCAAATTATTCTTTTCACTATCTTCAATATTATTTGAAAAATGTTTAGATCTCAAATCACGAACAATCCAAAAATCTTTAGGATAACAAAGATTGGCTTGAGCACTACCTTGTAAGGTCCTTAAAGCATCAAAAATATTTATTTCCTTTTTAATCGTTCTAGGAGAAATATAAGACCAATTTTTTCCATGATCAATATTTGGATTCCTATATTCAGAAATCTGTTCAATTCTATAAACAGAAGATCCGCCATTATCAGTAACATCCCTCAAAAAACATTTTGGCCAAATATCTTCAACCTCTATATACAGTTAAACCTGTCTATAGCGCCCCCTCCAAATAGCGCCTCCCTCTATGTAACGCCCGATTTTAAATAAGTAGTACGATGCGATTTACATTAAAAGTGATCTGCCTATAGCACCCCCTCTCTATAGCACCCTATTTTGGTGAGTCCAAAGAGGGGGCGCTATAGACAGGTTTAACTATCTTTTTAATATTGTATCAAGGTATTTATTATTTTATTAACAAAGTATCATTTTTGTTTATATTTTTCTACTCTGTAAACTCACTGATTTAACGGTCGCCGAGATGGTACATCGAGCTCAAGACAGAGATGGCTGGTGTCGCATCGTGTTTGGGATGTAACACATACAATACAACATTCGATCGCGAATATAATTTTACTAGCCGAATGACCCGGGCAACGCCCGGGTTTTACCCGATTAAATGCTTTTATTCAAATACTATTCGTTACATTTATAAATTGGCGCCGTGGATGTCATTCTTGTGAAACGTCCCGCTCCAAACTTTGTGTCTGAGAAGCGATATTTTTATAAAGAGATGATCTGGCTTTGTGTCTTCTGCTCGAATGAACGTTTTTCTGTTAGAATTTTGTTCCTGCATACTAAAAATGAACTGGCTTCACCCGTGGTCTCTGCTTCTTTGAATTTTTCCGGATATAATTTCGTATCCGATAATCAAATATGAATCAGCAATATTGTCATAATCATTTTCTGAATAAAAAACAACATTTTTTTTTCCAGAACCTGTCAATTTATTTTTCTTGACTAAAAATCCGAAAAAATATCTCTTCCAGATTTTTCTCTATGTCCTGTTAAAACACGTTTTACATGTCCATTAGGTCAGCTGATATTACCTCCCATCTTCACCACTAGAGGCGCTGCTTGCGAGCGAAAGGGCAAATTTGCAACGCAATTTGCAAATAACTTGTATACATGCTTATATACTTGTGTATATAGACCATAAATCTGTACATAGACAGGAAAAGCACATATATTTTAATAATATAAATGAGTTTTAAAAATTGTAAAAAAAAAAATGCATCGGTCGGGAATCGAACCCGGGGCGCCCGCGTGGCAGGCGAGCATTCTACCACTGAACCAAAAGCAAACGGTGACAGAATTGTTGATGACTCTGATACTTGTATATTTTAATTGCTATTACTATAACTCTGTAAACTTCCGTCATTGCTTATCTTCATCTTTTTTTTTTGTCTTTGATAATTTTTATTTGCCTCAAATAAATTGATGTGTCATCTTGAAGTTTGTCTTCCCTAATTTTCTATGTGACCATATTATTTACGGATTTTTTTTATAAATATAAATGCATCATTTTTTTTCATATTTCCATCAGTTTTATCGTCAAGATCATAAATGTCATTTGGAATTATATTACTTTATATGAATGCTCTATAGAGAGAGAGAGAGGTATGAGATTAGATTCCTTGTAATCAGTTTTCTATAATATTTGATTGGTTTAAACTAATTTTACCCCTAAAGTCTCAATTAGTTTATATATGAAACATCTGGTTATAGTATATATATAGTCACAGAATAATCTGTGGTGGTCTACTCGGTTTATCATCATCAGTCACGTGACGTCATCATTTTATTTGTATAGAAAATATAAGATAGAAAATAATTGTAAATATTTTCCTTGTTAACTTTGTTTTATGATTACACGTTCTGGTCTGACTTATAATATTGATATGGAACCATTGAATACTGACATGAAGTCAACCTCTCAGGATCGTGCGCAACAATAAATCTTCTTATATATAAAAGTCAATGTCTGTTTCGCGATAAACTCAAAAACTACTGAACCAATTGGTACCAAATTTTGCATGTCGCTTTTTATAAACCTGAGGCAATTTTTCGGATAAATTTTTATTAGTATTTTTTTGGCTATTCATTTTTTTATTAGAAGAACTTTTTTTTACGCGGAGTAAATACGGGGAAAATTAACAACACCAGGTAAATTAAGCGACCAATGAGCGTTCTGTTTTTTTTTTTTTTTTTTCAAAGTTGCTTGCGTACTTTTTTTAAATATCTTTTTATACGAGTGTAACTTTTTTTACAAAAGTATTGAGTATTGAGAGAAAAATTTATATTACTAACTAAGTTATGGTAAGTGCACACAATGCAATTGTATGTAAATAATGGCTTTCGTATTTTTTATTAATTTTTGTTCTGGCTTCTGATTTTTTATCTCTTTTTTTTTTTGTTTAAAATGCAGTCGCAGTCATTAGCAAACACATATGTTTGCCTAATTTCCATGTGCTCTTCTATTTTTTACAGAAAAATATTTACATGCCAGTATATTTTGGATTTTTTTTTTTGTATAAACTATTTTTCTTAGGAAAGGATGTAGAAAGGGAGGAGGCTCGAGTGGAATTTCAGCGTCAACCACTCCATACTTTTTCAAGTATAGCTCACTTTTAGCCGAGATTTCCAGATCTAGAGGAAGAACTCTAGAGAGAGGGAGATAAGATCAGCGTTGCTGGTTGAACTGAATAAATTCAATATAGAAAACACTACCTGCCACTACTGCAATATACAGTCCAAGTCAGAAAGATTAATCCTCGAATCCCTTATATCCAAAAATAAAAACAGTATAAACAGGAAAATAGACATCCCAGAATAATTCTGTCACACTCCAAATCAAGATTGAAATAGCCATATTTAGTAAATCTCCTTACTCTTAGAAAAGTTCATTCCCTTGACGGACGCCGGTATTCGTCAAAGATTATCTTGACTTTCTCTAACTGCAAATTCTCGCGGATCAGTAGGAAAATATCATCGGCGTACGCCAGGACGTTCCCTCTTCCGAGAAATCTCTCGAGGTGGCGCAGGACTAAAGGGTTTGCTCTGCAGGCACAACCATAACGAAGCCCTCTGCGCATTCTGAATGGGCGGGTGAAGCTTACATCGACCATAATGGTAACATCAGCCTCCGTGTGGAGGAGGTGGAGCCATTTTACGAAGGGCGGTGGCACCCGAAGGAGCGCAGCTGGGCAGCCAGGAACTCTCAGTTCACGTTGTCAAACGCGGACTGCAGGTCAGTGGAGATGACTGCCAGCGGCAACTTGTTCTTGACGGCCAGGGCCACCTCGTCAGACACGCATGCATTGTTCCAGGAAGGACATCTTCCCGGAACGGCGTACGTCCGGTATTCTGGCACGATGGCTGGTAGATGGTAACGAACACGACTCAGAAGAATTCCGCTGACAAAAATATTGTCCACCGTCGGTAAATATATGGGCCGGTAACTGATTAGACCTGCGCCACCGTGCGTTTTGGAGACGAGGTAGATGTTTCTTCTTGAGAATTCAGGCAGTGCCCCCAGAAGATTGGATTCGACGAGAACTCGATGTATGACTCCTCCGAAGAAGTTCTCGAAGCGGAGTCCCTTGACGGGTTTGCACAGCACGCTATCTCAACTAGTCGCTTTTCCTGTGGTAGACGGTTGATAGCAGCTTCTATCTCACTCAAGGAAATATCTGCTCGATGAAGCGGGTCACTGTCCTCCAGGGGGATGCTCTTCGTAGCTCTTTGCAGGAATCCAGCGATGGATTTCGGACTGCAGGTAGAGCTTTTGAAACACATTCTGAAGGAGTCGGCTCTCCCTCGATGGGGTTCCTTTGGGCGTCGAGACGGTCACCGTTTCCGAGCGATGTAGCCGATCGCGCAAAGCGCCCAAGTTCAGGCAGCGAAGGGCAGTCAGAGTCTACGGTCTCTTCCTACAGCTTGGAACGCAGGAACCGGTTTGTCCTAGCAACGCAGTCTTCGTTCTCAGCGCAGGAAATGGAGAGGCATTTGATTACTTCAACCTTCGCCCCGCTTCAGCTTCCCTACTCTCTCGAATATTTCCAGGAAGTATGTATTCGATCCTTGTCGAAGCTTCGTCAAGAAGCCCCTAAACTCTCTCGGTGACTGGCGCAGATCGAAGAAGCGCGGAGATGGATGGTGAAGGGGAATTCCCACTTAGGGAATGATGGCACGGTGGCCCGACCAGAGGTATTTGCGAGGCCAGTAACGGGAGACGCGTCCGTAGAGTATTTATGGTATTATAACTCGAACAAGACGGGCGGCGTTTATCTGGCTTCCGTAAATGGCAACCCTCGTAGGCAGGTGCGCGGCATTGAAGATAGTGGCGATGTCGACGAGAGTCTGGTCCAAGAGTTTCACAAAGTCTTTTACGGATCCAGATCCAATGTCTCTCGAGGACTCTTCGGAGATGTTGAAGTCACCGAAGGCCCATACATCTTCCCTGATTGCTTACTCTGCGATGATCTGCAGTTGGAGATTCCGTTGTTCAGGAGTGTAGAACAGGTGGCAGTTGATGACTAGGGTTTCGAGACCTCGGATGTTGATGTAGGTAATGGCGATTTTTATTGGCTAGAGGTCGGAGACTCCCGGCGTCACGATGAAGGCGAGGTCGGATCCCCTGAGTATCGAATAAAGCTTTAAGACGGCGCTTTAGCCCAGTAAGAGGTCCCGGGTGTTGATCAGAGCCAGCACGTTCGTTTCTTGTACAAACGCGACGTTAACTGCGTGCTGCCTCAAGAAGAAGTACATCTCCACACTCCTAGTGCGAACGGCAATGCCGCGCACATTTAGACATGTCATGCGGAAGCTCATGACATTATCCTAATTGTTTCGTCTCGAAATGTAGCGAGTTTCTTGTAAAGGGTTCTTGTCCTCTAGAAGAATTATTATTTTGCTGAGCAGGGTGTTCAGTGTCATTGTTTCCTCTGCAGTGAAGGTGTGACGGACGCACTTAAAGCAAGTGCGTACTGGATATGATGACTTTGATTATCTTATCATTTTCTACTTCTTCCAGTTCAGCACTCAAATATGGAATCAGGATTATGTTTCAGCTTCTCGTCGAGTTGCTGATGGACCTTCAGTTTACCGGTAACGAAATCTTTTTAGGGCGACGTTTCTTCCTCCTGACTCATAGGGCTCCTCGTTGAAATATTTCACTTCGGAGCCGGATTTTGAGTCCGAAGCGTGAGATATTGCTTCAGGTTTTTATTAGGCTTATTTAGGCGCTGAGAAGGGCGCCGTGGTTACAAGGCTGCATTGTTGGAGGAGGGCGTTGTTTGAGATTATGGATGTATCATTGGTAGGTAATTGGTTTCCAAGAATAAGTCTCAGGAACTTTAGACTCCAGAGTTCGCCTGTGATGGGTTTGAAGCAGGCTTCGAGAAGGGGTCTTGGGTAGGTCTGGCGTGGGAGACACTAAATGACCTTGCGGGACAGGTTGTTGTCTCATCTACTCCTCATTGATCAGTTGAAGGAAGTTGGCTCACCGATGTCCTCGCGATTGCAATTGGAGAACTTCACGCTATGCATGATGCATGCGGGAGTTACCATTCCCTTAGACTTGATGTCAATCCGCCCCTGGAAGTTGATGGATCTTGAGGCCTTCGTTTAAAAACGAAAAGTCCTCCCTAAAACTGGAAGTTCAAGAGTATCCGTCCATTGCCTTTAGTGGCTTTGTAATGGGCACCACTTTACAATGGGGCCTTAAGGCCTCTGCAACGTTAGCATCCTTTACCACGAATGGCAGGTTGTTGCCGATGGTGAGGCCCTCCTTAACCAGACGCTCCGATTTTTCAACACTTGGAAGTCCATCCATTATTTGGTCGGACATTTTCATGATCTCGTAAACTGAGCCATTTCCTAACGGCAACTCCGGGGCCTTGATATAGTCCAGGGGGGCGCGCAGTGCTCGATGAAGCAGCACTGTTCGAAGGTGGCAGCCTCCGTCCGAGCTTGGCACTGGGCCTGTTGTTGTTGCGGATTTCTATCGCTTCATTTTGCTTCCTAGGCACTTGAGGCCTCTTCCTTTGGGCGCTTTTCTCGACTTTTGGAAGCTTTGCAGGTTGTCGGTTGTTTAGAAGATCACCATCTTTCCTTTTGAATCCTCTAGGTTCAGTGAATCCATTCAAATTTTATTTTTCCGTAGCCTCTACTTCTTCAGCTCAGTTTGTGTCTTATGCTTTTTCTGAAGCTATATTTTCATATTCGCTCTTATATTTGTTGCCTGGTAAATGAACTTTTATACCATTGTTTTTTTAATACATTTTCCGATAAATCAGCCATTTCTTGGTAATTTTCAACAGGAACATCACCAGTCAATAGCCATCGACCTAGGCTCTCCAACAGTTAGGCAGTACAACTACTACAATAGGAACGATACAGAGAATATTAGCATGGTGCCTGCACAAGGATAACACGCAAAATCTGGAAGCGTTCCACCGAGATATTTCCGTCATTCAAGAGATAGAGGGCGACATTGGTTTTTTTCCCAACAAATGTAAAAAAAATGGAGGGTAACCCGTGGTTTCCCCCCTGAATGGTGGTATTATACGCATGGATAAAAAATGGGAGATTTCGTCTTAATTCATCTGGTCCGTGTTCACATACATTCTGATCATGTTGATTAATGTTCTATTTAACCATTCTGTTAAACCTCTGGTCTCATTGTGAAGCAATGTTTAATCTTTCACATCTTCATTATTTATTTCATCAATTCACTGGTAAATTGAGAGCATATCTGTCGCTAAAAAATAATTTTGGGTCTCCGTGATAGAGACGTAAGAAAAAATATATATCCGTTCAAAATTTGAGAAACTGTTTTTCACTCACAATATATCAATCGAAATTATTTCTTTATTGGCATTTTCTGTTTATACGTTTGTAATTATTCTATTAACTTTTTTACTGTCGTTTCTAATATTGCTTTTGTTTCTACATGCCTGGTGAAATAGTCCGTCAGCACATTTTTCCGATTTTTTCCCTCTAGTTTGTTGATGGCAAGGGGCCAACAAAATCAATTTCTATTCTGTCAAAAGAATAATTAGATGGTGATATAAGTTAAAGTATACCCAGAAGATAACTAATTCGAAAATTTACTTATAATAGGCTGTCCTGGTGTAGAACTAACACCTACCCACATATTCTCATGTCCAGAAATGTCTGCAGCCTTGCAGAAAATTGACATGGACCCAGAGCAGCAGCTTTACTCACCCAAGATAGAGGACATTATAACTGCTGTGATAGAGATGTATGGAGTTCTTCATTGGACACGAAAACAACAACAATAGAAATACAGAATTATGTAAATTTATATTTTTTCCCTATTTAATTTAAGAAAATAGCTATAATAAAATAAAAATAGCAACTGTTCGGCGACAATACATATAAAATTTATAATTCAATTTAATATTTTGAATTTTTATAAACCTAGTTAAAATGAATATTTACCGAATTTTAAGAGCGATAGGAAGTCTACCCAACTTGGCCACCTGTGTGTACTTTTACTTACTTCAGCATAATCCATTTTAGCGCAATTATCAGCGTATCATTTTAGATTGCCTCTTCCACCTTGTCTAATATCCATAGGGTCCTTTTCCACAATTCTTAAAACCCCGACTCTGCAAAATGGTGCTACATTTCTGTTATGTTATTAAAGCAAGTAAGAAGAATGAATCCGTTATCAATTTAACTTTACATATTATTTATTATTAATAAAAAATTATACAAAACATATCTTGGTATATATGTCTACATGAAAATAACAAAAACAATAATTATATATACATACAAGTTCCTTTTTAAACACGAGCTCATCTATAGCCATTGTTACTCTCTCTCTCTGTGTAATATTCCAACAATGTTCAGGTTTGTTACACTTGAAACATATTGGTCTTCCATCTCCCGTTTCTTTCTATTGTGTCGTCGTGTCTCTTCATTCACATACACGACTGCGTGGGCAAATATGAATTTGAATATGAATTTATTGCCAACACAAGATGAGGTACAAAACTGACTTAACATGCTACTGGACTGTCGTCCTGAAACTGACAACGGTATTTATATATTAAAAAGCACAATTAATAATTATGCGAAATAGTGCTATCTTTTAAAAGCATAACCAACTAAGCAAAATAGTTCAAATACAATATAAGTAATGATTTAATTAAAAGGCATATATTGTATCAAAATATCATTCATTTCACCAATATTTCTGTTAAGAACGGGGTAATTAAAAAAGCTCGTGGAGGAAAAGAAAAATTCTGAACGCTCCACAAACCCCCTTTTTAACAAAATAAAAACTTTAACCTAAAGTTTGATATTGTTTTGGGCTGCCTTGGGTGTTCAAGCAAGAAAAAAGGAAGACAACAAAAGGTTACACATATAAAGTTTTGTTTAATGTTAGCTATAAAATGAAGGATAAAAAAAATATATGAAAACTTATTATTTTTGTGTATTCCAAAATTTTTGCATGCAACTTAAATGTTTTTTTAACAAAAAGAAAATATATAATGATGATATTGACGAAAATAGAAAAAAAAACTTAGTAAAAATAAGAAAAAGAAAAATACTACAAAATATGCTAGATTAACATAAAAAATATATCAATTTTTAGGAAATAAAAGCATGTGAGAGAGTGCTCACCAAAAAACAGTTCCTCTCAGTTGTTAGGTCGGCTTGCCCGAGCCCCCCTGCCTTGGAAGCACAATTCGTTGTCCTCAACGAACTCCCTGGTATCTTCAGATGAAGCACAATTCGTCGCTCCTCGACGAACTTCCTGGTATCTTCAGATGAAGCACAATTCGTCGCTCTCGACGTACTCCAACCACTATGCGAATCTCTCAACGATTCGTCTCGGCTTCACCTTTCTTTGAGATGTCAGCCACCCTGTCCCTTCTCAGACCGCTTGTATGGTCGTTTATGGAAGATGGACGAAGTTCCCGGAGCTCATCTAGGGCAAGCCGCCGCGAGGCTTTTTTCTTGTCTACTCCGCACAGCTGTGACACCAACTCCGGCCCCCGCGCCCCTGACCTTTTTGACCCCTCCGCCCCTCCAATTGGTCGGTGGGTACTTTGGACGGTCCATCCGGCCGGTGGACGCTTACATTCTCTCGGCAAGGGGGGGGCCGGTGTGTGAAAAGAGGAGAAGAAACAGCAAAAAATAGATTCCCCTTCGCTGAGGGGTCAGACACACAAAAAACCAAAAATATGAAAAAATAGTTGTAATATTTACATATATACATACAATATTCCATGAGTTCTAACATACCCCCACCTTTTCTTTGTGTGAAAACACAAAAAAAACAAGGAAATGTGCTCTCTCTTTCTTTTGTCACTGATTCAAAACATCAGGAGCAAACCTTATTGGTTTGCGGACTTCACGTCCGGATCTTGTTTTGATCGTTAGAGGTTTTTTTTATCCCCAGAGGCCTTTTCAGGAGTTTCCTCAGAGGAAATCTCAAGGGGAAACAGTCTCTGTACAGGGCGTAGCCATTCGCCTGTTGATGTCTTGACTCTGGCAACCCTGTTCACCCCATCTTTCCCCAAGTAAAGTTTTATTATTTTTCCAACAGGCCAGAGAATTCTTTTAGTGTTGTCCTGGCCTATAAGGACTAAATCCCCTTCTTTTATGCATAGCTCCCTTTTATTTTCGGCCCGTTGTATCAGTACCCCCAAATATTCCTTGCGGAATCTCTGTTTAAGTTCCTCATTTAGTTTACTCAAAATCTTGTATTTTCTGGTGAAAGAATTCACTCTTATTTTCTCTAGCTCCGGAAACTCGTTGTTTGCGTTAGTCTGCAGAAACATTTGAGGGGTCAAGGGAATGAGGTCTTGGTCATCTTCCGATATATATGAAAGAGCTCTATTGTTGATAATACTCTCTACCTCACATAAAGCAGTCTCAAGTTGTACATAATTCAATTTACTAAATCCGAGCATACGAACCAATAAACTCTTAACAACCCTTACTAATCTCTCCCAAAACTCTCCCCACCAAGGCGCTGAGGGAGGGATAAAAATCCATTGGATTCTTTTTACACTCGATTCCCTTTCAATCTCCCCCCAATCCAAGCGTTTAAGTAATTCGTTTGTTTTTGAGAAATTTGTCCCGTTATCACTATATATTTTTCCGGGACGTCCACGCCGACAAATGAATCTTTTTAGAGCTAACAAAAAAGTGTTTGCCTCCAATGTTCTCACAATCTCTAGGTGGACAGCTCTGTAAACAGCGCAAGTAAACAAGGCCACCCAAACCTTGCTGCCACCTTTAAGATGTAGCGGTCCCAACAGATCCACACCTGTCACCTCGAAGGGTTTGCCTAACCCTATTCTATTAGTCGGCAAAACCGCGCCAGGAGTCTGAATAGGTTTCTGATTATGCCTCCTACATATCACACATTTCCCAATTATTTGTTTAATCAATCTGCGACCACCAATGATCCAGAATTTCTCTCTCAATTGTGAAAGAATGAATTGGGCCCCTCCATGCCCATTTTGTTGGTGTATTTCACGAACCATCTGTTCCACCAAAGGATGATTACGAGGTAGTAAAATAGGTCGTTTAAACACTTCTGAATCTTGTCCATGTAGCAGCTTCGTCTCAACGCACCACAAACCTTCGACGGATTTAATAGTCTTTAATCCATTTTTCGGAGCCTGTTTTCCTGGGAAAGTCTCTTGTTGAACCAATTTCAACAGCTTCCTTTCGGCCCTTTCTAACTCTATTACTTTCAAATTTCCCCTTTCAGTGGGTATTCTTCTCGCATTGTCCAAGAATCTTAAAACCCAAGCCATAATCCTAATGTTTAGGCTATACTTGGATCTCCTATCTAGAAACCATCGATTTGCCTCGACAATGAGAGTGATGTAGGCCTGTAAGGTTTTTCTTTTTTCTTTGATGATCTCTTCCTCATCAATAGTCGGTTCAAAACTAGGCCAACTCTCCTTTTCCCCTTTGAGCCATTCAGGACCCTCCCACCAGTTGGTCGAGACAAATTGTACGATAGAGCACCCTCGAGAAGGCAAATCCGCTGGATTAAATTTTCCGTAAACAAACTTCCAGTTCTCATTATTGACAGTGTCTCGTATTTCCTGTACTCGGTTTCTTACAAACACATTCCACTCATTTTTTCTCTTGAGCCAAGCCATAACGGTTGAGGAATCGGTCCATAAAGTAACAGGGCAACTATTTGTTAAGGCAGTCGAAATAGATTTAACAAGTCTAGCTCCTAAAACGCAGGCCAAAAGTTCTAACCGAGGAATGGTTACCCTCTTGGTTGGCGCAAGCCTAGATTTGCTCCAAAGCAGAGACAAATGTACTCCCCCCTGCACTTCACTTCTCATATATGCCACTGCTGCATAAGCTGATTTACTGGCATCGCAGAAGACGTGTATTTCATTCTTATTGGTTTGATCAAACCAAATATGCCTGGGAATTTTGATTTGACTTAATAGACCAATTTGGGAGTACCATGTTCTAAACTCCCGATCCATATCTTCGGGTAATTGAGAATCCCATCCAATTTTCAACTCCCAGGACCTCTGTAATAATAGTTTAGGAGGCAAAAATATAGGACTATAAACTCCCAAAGGATCAAAAACTTGCTGAATTTTAGAAAGGATAATCCTCTTGGTTAGTCTTCGGGGGAGATCCTTTTCAATAGAAACATCACAATTAAGTACATCCTCTACTTTGTCCCACACAAGTCCCAACACCTTGGTAGTAGTTCCTTTTTCCTCCTTTGAATTACTCACTGGTAAATTAAATTCCCACTCACGCAAGTCCATTTTTGCCATTTCCATGATATTGACAGCTGTATTCTGGAATTGTTGGACCTCCTCCTGAGAGGAGAGGGATGTTACCAAATTATCCATATAAAAGGATCTCGCCATAGTCTTTGCGATTTCAGCTGCCGGACCTTGTACAGAATTCAGATGATGATCAATAACTGCACCCAAGATGAATGGACTACAGTTAAGCCCAAATACCACACGTTTATGTCTAAAAACGGTTAACTTCATAGGGTCAGTTTGATCCCACCACAGGAAGCGAAGAAAGTCCTGGTCTTGAAGCTGCACTGTAATCATCTGAAATGCCTTTCGAATATCGGCTAGAACACCAATACCCTTTTCTCTAAACCTAATTAATATTTCAGGTATTTTTTCCAAAAGGTTAGGTCCCTTTTCTAGATAGTCATTCAGAGAGAGACCATTATACGACCTGCAGGAGGCATCGAAAACAGGACGAAGAGGCGTCGTCCTACTTTCAGCCTTGAACACCGGCCTATGCGGTAAATAATGGCCCTTCTTTTGAGGCCTATTCTCCTCTATCCTCTCAATTAGGCCCTCTCTCTCCCATTCTTGAAGAATAGTAGAATATTCAATAACCATTTTCTCCTTCCTTAACTTACTAGTGCATGCTTCCAATCTCCTCTGCGCTATTTCTAAATTCGAGGGTATATTATTTCTCTCGCATTTCCACGGTAGCGCGACTGAATATCGTAGATCTTCATCCCTCTTTATATTTTTTATAAAATGTTCCTTTAGTTCAGTTTCCCTTTTCTTTTTTGAGACAACTTCGATGGGATCTTGGATTCCCAAGATATCCAGCTCCCAAAGATCTTTCAAGTTGTTTCTTGCAACCAACATATTCAATGCAATTTGGACCTTATCCTCCTTACCCACCACCGGAGATTGCCCCATAAGCGTCCATCCTAATTTTGTCTCTACGGCAGTTAGGTCCTCTCCTAGATGGACGACCTTCCCGGTCAGTAATTGTCCAAAATAGTCACTACCTATTAAAATATCTATTTCCTCATTTCTAAAATTTGACGGGTGAATATAGATCTTTTTCCGTTTTAATTTGTATAACAAACGTCCTCTTGGAATCGGCGGTATCCTTGCACAAATTTCTGGTTGATCGAGGGCGACTATGTCTACATCAATTTTATTGGTTAGACTTCCCAGTTTCAAAACATATTTTCCGTGCAACGCCTCCTTCATATTTCCTCCCCCGAAAAGAGATTTTTCCATACTTATCTCTCCTATTTTGTTTAAACCCAGTTTTTTCGACAATTGATCTCTTTATATAGGAGTAGTGACTTCCAGTGTCAAATAACACTTTTACTTCTTTAGTCTCTTTAGCCCCTTTCAATTTCGCCACGGAAGTCATGAGTAAGATGTCATTGGCGCATGTTCGCGCAGACATATTAACACCCGTGCATGTTGCATTTCCTTCATTAACAACCTTAGATGTTTCACCCTTGAAACTATTGTTTCCTCCTTGCTTCAAAGCAATTTTATTGCAAAAGATATCTAGATGATCTTTTCCGCAATTTCTACATTTTATGTCTGCTCGGCATTCCCTTTTCAGATGGTTACCCTTTAGACACTTAAAGCAGACTTTAGCCTCCTTTATCCTTTGATCCCTCTCGCTAGGTGTAAGCCGCGAGGCAACAAAACATCTACTACTCAGGTGATTATCCTCTGGCAGAATATGCATTTTCTCTTAAATGCGCTGCCGAATAAATTGGAGACAGTGGGCGGTGTCTTCCGAGGAGTCTTTAGTTGAGAACCTGTAGCCCTCATTGAGCTATTACCCTCAAAATTCTCCTTAGCAAATGCCATTCGCTCAGCACCCTTCACCTCATCCCGAAGGAAGTCCATCAGAGCCTGAAGTCTACCGCTGGCATCGCTCTTATCTCCATTCTCCGCTCCTTCTTCTTTTATCCCATAGCCCACAGCAGGATTCCTCTGCCACACCTGAATAATGTCCAATGGCAGACTCGACTCAACCAATGGGTAGAGGAACACGCCTGCCATCTCCGTGTTAACACCCAGTGATTCTAGGTTCTTTAAGTGAGCCGTCAGATCATCGTAGATCTCGTCAAGAGGAAGGTTTTCTTTCCTTGCATTAGAAACAACCAGTTTCAACAGTCTCCTTATGTAGTGTTCTATGAGAAGGTTCTTATCTCCGAATCGATCTTTTAGGGCTTGTACTACCTTGGGATAATTATCCTCAGTTATGGGGTAACTGCACACAAGACGATGAGCTCTGGATCCCTCGACTACCGCTTGTAGCAGATAGTGAAATTTATCTACATCCCCAAGAGTTTCATCGTCATTGATTTTACTAAATTGCCCCCACCATGAGAGCCAATCCTCTAGGTTGCCCTTAAATTTTGGTAGCTCCACTTTTGGCAACCTAATAGTTCTTTTAGATTCGGTATTTACAACCGAATTCGCCGCGGACTCCACCAATGAGCCGTCGACCCTATCCCTCGCGGTTTCACACCGAGACAAATATTTATTTTCTATGTCAAACATCCCTTGAACATAGTTTTCACAACCCTCGAATTCTTCTTCGATTTTGACCTCCGTTATGGTTTCATCCTCCAGAAGGAGCCCCTGATACCTTGAATCAATTTCACTTATTTCCTTAGAGAGAGCACAAATTCGGTTATATTTAGCTCTATATTTTTCTGTATCGAAATCTGGCTTTTCTATTTCAGCCCAAAACTCGGTGGACAGCCGAGTAAAAATAGCTCTTTTGGGGGCTCTAGCCCTTTTTAAGATATCAATATTCTGCATTATTTACTATATAATTTTTCTCGAAATCTATCTCTCTTTTTTTTTTTTTCCTTTTCTCGATTTGACCAGCCAATGCAGCCCACCCGGGGACGCCAAAAAATATAATGTTAAGAACGGGGTAATTAAAAAAGCTCGTGGAGGAAAAGAAAAATTCTGAACGCTCCACAAACCCCCTTTTTAACAAAATAAAAACTTTAACCTAAAGTTTGATATTGTTTTGGGCTGCCTTGGGTGTTCAAGCAAGAAAAAAGGAAGACAACAAAAGGTTACACATATAAAGTTTTGTTTAATGTTAGCTATAAAATGAAGGATAAAAAAAATATATGAAAACTTATTATTTTTGTGTTATCCAAAATTTTTGCATGCAACTTAAATGTTTTTTAACAAAAAGAAAATATATAATGATGATATTGACGAAAATAGAAAAAAAACTTAGTAAAAATAAGAAAAAGAAAAATACTACAAAATATGCTAGATTAACATAAAAAATATATCAATTTTTAGGAAATAAAAGCATGTGAGAGAGTGCTCACCAAAAAAACAGTTCCTCTCAGTTGTTAGGTCGGCTTGCCCGAGCCCCCCTGCCTTGGAAGCACAATTTCGTCTGTCCTCGACGAACTTCCTGGAATCTTCAGATGAAGCACAATTCGTCGCTCCTCGACGAACTTCCTGGTATCTTCAGATGAAGCACAATTCGTCGCTCTCGACGTACTCCAACCACTATGCGAATCTCTCAACGATTCGTCTCGGCTTCACCTTTCTTTGAGATGTCAGCCACCCTGTCCCTTCTCAGACCGCTTGTATGGTCGTTTATGGAAGATGGACGAAGTTCCCGGAGCTCATCTAGGGCAAGCCGCCGCGAGGCTTTTTTCTTGTCTACTCCGCACAGCTGTGACACCAACTCCGGCCCCCGCGCCCCTGACCTTTTTGACCCCTCCGCCCCTCCAATTGGTCGGTGGGGACTTTGGACGGTCCATCCGGCCGGTGGACGCTTACATTCTCTCGGCAAGGGGGGGCCGGTGTGTGAAAAGAGGAGAAGAAACAGTAAAAAATAGATTCCCCTTCGCTGAGGGGTCAGACACACAAAAAACCAAAAATATGAAAAAATAGTTGTAATATTTACATATATACATACAATATTCCATGAGTTCTAACAATTTCAGTTGGCTGAACGCCAACCTTTGTCAAGGTATTATAACATATTTTACCCGAGTGAATGTTTGTCTAACGAACATTTGTTAAAACAATTATCTTTAAACTTATAAAGCGTACTCGGCTTCGCCCGGGGTTTTACCCGAGTAAAGGTTTGTCTAGCGAACATTTGTTAAAACAATTCTCTAAAAACTTATTGAAAAATAAAAAAGATATATTTTGATAATTTGAAACTCGTAAATTTGAATCTCTCGATAAAGTGAACATTTTTTCCCGGTTCCTGTGTGCCTTGTCATCCTGAATTTTGTCTTTCCTAATTTTCTACATTAGAAAATCATAGTTTTATCTAGTGAACATTTTTTCCCGGTCCCTTGAGAAATACTCGATAAGTTGAATAAAATCAATATTAATTGGTTCCCTCGGTAATTGGAAGTTAAAGGAATAGTATCTTCGCCTTGGAATTGTATCATTATTCTTGTCGCAAATAAATTGCCGTGTCATCCTGAGATAATCTTACTTTTGATAAATAATATTTAAGATAACAAACTTAGTGATAAAAAAACTTGTTATCATCGTCACAATGGGGGCGCTGCTTGCGAGTTAAATCTACAAATCTGCAAATAACTCTAAGGATATTCAAGATATTCATGAAATTATTTTTCAAAAACCTTCCCGGTGATATACCTAATAATATCCCAAAATTTCACGGCGATTGGATGTATGGTTTTTGAATCTATAGAGTACAGATAGACAGACAGACAGACATTCAATTTTATATATATAAGATAATATAAAAAGCCGAGAATGGCCGAGAATCGAAACCGGGCCGCCCGCCTGGCAGGCGAGCATTCTACCACTGAACCACCGATGCTTAAAAAAATGGCCATATTTAGGTATTCATTCCATTCCGGATTAGTCCGCGTAAAAAAAAGTTCTTCAAATGAAAAAAAAAAAAAAAGAAATAGCCAAAAATACTAATCAAAATGCAGCCGAAAATTTTCCTCAGGTTTATAAAAAGCGACATGCAAAATTTGGTACCAATTGGTTCAGTAGTTTTTGAGTTTATCGCGAAACAGACAGACAGACAGAAATTGACTTTTATATATATATAGAGATAGAGATATAGAGATTTACTCTTCATTGTTGGCTTTTTATCTTACATTCATTCTTCATTGTTGGCTTTTTATATTACATTCACTCTGTTGGCTTTTTATATTACATTTACTCTTCATTGTTGGCTTTTTATCTTACATTCACTCTTCATTGTTGGCTTTTTATATTATATTTACTCTTCATTGTTTGCTTTTTTATCTTACATTCATTCTTCATTGTTGGCTTTTTATATTACATTTACTATTCATTGTTGGCTTTTTATCTTACATTCACTCTTCATTGTTGGCTTTTTATCTTACATTCATTCTTCATTGTTGGCTTTTTATATTACATTCACTCTTCATTGTTGGTTTTTTATCTTACATTCATTCTTCATTGTTGGCTTTTTATATTACATTCACTCTTCATTGTTGGCTTTTTATCTTACATTCACTCTTTTGGCTTTCTATATTACATTTACTCTTCATTGTTGGCTTTTTATCTTACATTCACGCTTCATTGTTGGCTTTTTATATTATATTTACTCTTCATTGTTGGCTTTCTATCTTACATTCATTCTTCATTGTTGGCTTTTTATATTATATTTACTCTTCATTGTTGGCTTTTTATCTTACATTCATTCTTCATTGTTGGCTTTTTATATTACATTTACTATTCATTGTTGGCTTTTTATCTTACATTCACTCTTCATTGTTGGCTTTTTATCTTACATTCATTCTTCATGGTTGGCTTTTTATATTACATTCACTCTTCATTGTTGGCTTTTTATCCTACATTCATTCTTCATTGTTGGCTTTTTATAATACATTCACTCTTCATTGTTGGCGTTTTATCTTACATTCACTCTGTTGGCTTTTTATATTATATTTACTCTTCATTGTTGGCTTTTTATCTTACATTCACTCTTCATTGTTGGCTTTTTATATTATATTTACTCTTCATTGTTGGCTTTTTATCTTACATTCATTCTTCATTGTTGGCTTTTTATATTATATTTACTCTTCATTGTTGGCTTTTTATCTTACATTCATTCTTCATTGTTGGCTTTTTATATTACATTTACTATTCATTGTTGGCTTTTTATCTTACATTCACTCTTCATTGTTGGCTTTTTATCTTACATTCATTCTTCATTGTTGGCTTTTTATATTACATTCACTCTTCATTGTTGGCTTTTTATCTTACATTCATTCTTCATTGTTGGCTTTTTATATTACATTCACTCTTCATTGTTGGCTTTTTATATCATATAGAAAATCATAGTTTTATCTAGTGAACATTTTTCCCGTGTCACATTGCCGTGTCATCCTAAGATAATCTTACTTTTGATTAATAATATTTAAGATAACAAACTTAGTGATAAGAAAACTTGTTAACATCGTCACAATGGGGGCGCTGCTTGCGAGTTAAATCTACAAATCTGCAGGTAACTCTAAGGATAATAAAGATATTCATGAAATTATTTTTCAAAAACCTTCCCGGTGATATACCTAATAATATCCAAAAATTTCACGGCGATTGGATGTATGGTTTTTGAATCTATAGAGTACAAACATACAAACAGACATTCAATTTTATATACAAGGGTATATACAGGGTGTACCAGGTAAATTGGGAAATTTCAACAATGGTATTTTAACTGAAATTTTTTGCAAGTAAAAATTAAAATATCCGAATGAAATTTGACACAGTAGTAGATAAAAGGACATAGGTTTTATTTATTCAATGTAGTTTCCATTATGAGCTACAACAGTCTCGAGGCGAGTGTGGAATGAAGCACAGGCCTTGGCGACGATGACCTTGTCCATTTGGGTCATCACCGTGTGAACTGCTTTCTTGACAGACTGGATGGTGGTATGAGGAGCTTTGTTGACATCTCTCTCAACAACGCCCCATACATAGTAGTCGAGGGGATTGCAATCTGGAGAATTAGGGGGCCAAATATCAGGACCCCAGTGACTAGGGACGTTAAGTGTCAGCCACGATTGTGTCTTTTTTGCCTTATGGGCTGGAGCTGAGTCCTGTTGGAAGACATACTTCCTTCCTGCGGCCACCATGTCCATCCAAGGCTTCACAACGGTCTCCAGAACATTGATGTAGGTGTCAGCGTTCATCCTAAGGCCCTTCTCAAAGAAATGGGGAGGCATGACATCACCTTCACTGCTGATAACGCCAAGGACCATTACGGAGGCAGGAAATTTCGTGTGCATCACGACAGGTATCTCTGAGGGTCTTTACAGATCCAGCGATCATTCCTGGGATTTACCTTTTGGTCCACGTCAAAGTTCTTTTCGTCAGAGAAGAACCTTAGCATGCCAAAAGAGTCGTGTTTCAGGTTGTTGAGGAGGGCAGCAGCCTTTTCTGTTATTCTTCATATTCTCAGTCAGCAACTGACCTTTCCGAAGGGCATAAGACTTGAGACCAAGGTCCTCATGGATAGTTCTGACAATTGTCATAGAGCCAACGTCCATTTCCTTGGCTATGGCCCTCATGCTCTTCCCAGGGTTTCCATCAATCTTCTCCTTGACATTTTTGACAAATTCTTCGTCTCTTACCCTGTCCGATCGACGCGAGTGCTTTTTCCTTGTAGCTATCCCCTCTTTGTTACTGTCGGCCTCATCAAACTGCTTCTTGACACGATAAATAGTGGTTTAGGGCAACTTAAGAAAATCCACTATCTCTTTGGGGCTCCTTCCGGCGCGCAGAGCAACGATGATGGCAGCTCGATTTTCAAATTCTCGGTTACTCTTCATCACTACACTGCGCACACATGTACTGTTGCATTTTACATGAATATGGCTACGTAATGAAAAATAAACAAGTTTTTAATCTCAAGTAGTTTTTGTTTTATGGACTGTCAAAGTTAGTTCCAATTTACCTGGTACACCCTGTATATAGATTTATTGTGTATCAACAACAAACTCAGCGTCACATAACGTCAACAGAATTAAGTTTTAAAAATATTTTGGTATATTCAATGGGGAGAAAAAATTTGATATATATATTTATATTATTGCCAAAATAATATTTGTAAAATATGGGTGTGGATATTTTGAAAATTAACAATGACGCCTATTTTATATTTATAATTATTTGTACTATGTGTAAAAATATTTTTCGTATAAAAAATAAAATAAAAATAACAAATTATATATAAAAGAAATGTTAAACTAAATAACACAAAATAAGTAAATATGTTAATGCACAACACTTTCACTATATTTTCGTTTGTTTTTCGATAGAATGGTTTTAGTACAAATTGAGATTTTAAGATTGACTAGGAAAAGATATCTAAGCCGGGGGTTGTTCTTGTTGTGTTTAGGAACGGAGACCCGGGACTTGGAATAGTCTTGATAGTGTATTGTGGCAGCCGAAGAAGTCCTTTGTTGCCCTTGCTTATGGGCTGATCATAGTGTGGCCCATTATCTTGAATTTTAGAGTTTTCCAGACGTTTTCACAACAATCCTTTTCAAACGTGTCCATCAAGAAGTTCATTTATAGATTTAGAGGGATTTAGATAAAGAGAGAAAAGAATATTCCATTTTGATCCCTCAATAAACCATTTTATTCTCTCTTTTTTTCTTCTATTTTTGAAGGTCAACCTTGTAACACGTAACAAAGATATTCTCTGAAAATAGAATACTGGTTCATTCCACTTTTACATTCTATTAGACCTCATTTTTATTTATTTCTTGTTCGCATCCGATTCAAAATCCTATATTAGACGGTTCTTTATAGTTTTTCCAAATGGTGATTCTGAATTTATGGAGGTTCAACCAGATCTTGGTGCTTTCTATCATGTTCATGGTGGCATAACGAGCAATAGGGTAGTCCGCCCAGCGGTAGAGAAATCCAATCTCTTTAAGAGACTCAATCCATTGGCGAAGATATTCTGTCCCATCATACTTTGAGATATCTATGTTGGTTCAGGACATCTGGGATGGTTCTTGCATCTCCACATATTGTTGTACCAAGTAACGGTTTGGAAGTTTCATCATCCTTAATCTTTTCTTCATGTTGGCTGTCTTTCCTGAGTGTGTACATATATAAATATACATATACGGCACCTATACTAACTATATATAGTATTAATAATACTATATACATACTAAATTTATATTAGTAATACTAAATAACACCTACCCACATATTCTCATGCCCAGCAATGGCCTTACAGAAAATTGACATGGACCCAGAATAGCAGCTTCACACACCCAAGATAGTGAACATTGTGACTGCTGTGATAGAGATACATGGAGACATCTGAGACTCTTCATTGGACATGACAACAACAACAGAAATTGACATGTACCTAGAGCAGAGGTTTTGTACACCCAAGATAGAGGACATTGCGATAACTGTCATAGAGATGCATGGGGACATCTGAGGCTCTTCATTGGCCACGACAACAGCAACAACATATACTAAAATTTGAAGGATACAAAGATGATTACCATGGCCCCTGAGATAGGATGACACGAAAAATCGTAAAATGTTCTGAGCGTATTTCAACCATCATAGATAATAAATAAGTGAATAACAAAGCAATATCTTCAAACTATACAAATTTTCTATTTCCCTCACACCCTTTTAAATATAAATAGAAATAAATATGTAAATAAAAACAATACTACAAAATATAAAGAACGTGTAGTAAATTTCTTTCAATTTCAAATGAAAACAAATAATATCGTAGATTATTTTGAGTGATTGAAGGGGCTTATCAAACATGATGCAATAATACGAAACTGTTTTAAAAGGAATGTAAAATTTGTCGATGTTTTATAAGAAGAGAACAAGTATAGATTTCAACTAGGTTTACTCGTATGTATACTTGAACCTGTATATATGTTATATATATAAAAATGAATGTTTGTATGTTTGTTTGTTTTTCCGGTATACAAATTCGCAGTAGTCCACTAATTCAAACTAAAATTTCCATACATAGGTAATAAAATACGGGAAGACGATAGGCTATTTTAAAAAATATATAAATCAATTATTAAAACTATATATTCAAATTATTCTACTTAGCTCACGAACAGCGCCCTCCATCAAAGATTAGATTAAATTATGCTGATGCAAACAAATAGATAATGCTAATAACAAACAATAAAAAAAAAACTTATCTAAATATATATCACTCGGGTAGATATGCACACCGGTCAATCCCGGGGCGAAGCCCGGGTCACCCGTCTAGTGTTATATAAAAAATTGTATTTAATTTTAAAATATAATTCCCAGATCAAATTACTCTGTAAGGTCGACCACCATATGTCGCGACACTCCCTTTATAAAACCCATTGTTGTTGTTTCCCGTTGGCCGGCTCAAATATTATTGTACATATGAAAATATGTAATCTTTTATTTTCTTCTTTACGCCTTAAATCATGTATTTATTCCTTAATTATGTCTTTTGTGTTTCATAACTCAATTAAAGCTAATTATGATCTAGACTGTTTATATTTTCAAGATTTACCACGACTACATACCAATACCATTTAGTACCAATGTACTCAATAGAACCAGCAAATATCATAATAACATTCATGTATCAAGCATATGATCAATAATTATATATAAGATATTCTAAAATCAACAGAAAATCTCTTATTGTAATATATATATACTAGACGGGTGACCCGGGCTTCGCCCCGGGATTGACCCGTGTGCATATCTACCCGAGTGATATATATTTAGATAAGATTTTTTTTATATAATTGTTTTTATTAGCATTATCTATTTGTTTGCATCAGCATAATTTAATCTAATCTTTGATAGAGGGCGCTGTTCGTGAGCTAAGTAGAATAATTTGAATATATAGTTTTAATAATTGATTTATATATTTTTTAAAATAGTCTATCGTCTTCCCCGTATTTTTTTACCTATGTATGGAAATTTTGGTTTGAATTAGTGAACTACTGCGAATTTGTATACCGGGCATACAAACAAACAAACATACAAACATTCCTTTTTATATATATATATAGATATAGATATATAGATATAGTTATTCTATCTCAGCTAGTTTGTTCAATCCTAATGACTCTCATTCCCCGCTGGAATATGCCAATCATCTTATCACCAGCTATTGCACGCTGTGGGCCCCAGGGTCGCTCGGCCCCACACCCCGGTATATAAAGGAGGGATGTCTTAGCTGCCTCACCGTCTGGACATGCATCTCGTCGTAAGTACTGGCTACCTCTACATCTAGATTTACTATAGTACCTCTTTCGTGGATATATTAATATGATTTTATATTAATGATTATGATGATTATATTATAATAATAAGAAGAATAAGCAACAACAACAAGATGATTCAATTCTTACACACACTCTTATATATTTTTTAAATTAAAAAGGCATATATCATTATGCTGGCTGTCTTTCTTGAACATGTACATATACTAATATGTTTGAAAATAGAGCAATCCATATATTATATTATTTAAAAATGCCTATTTTGGATCATAAAGTTTTATTTCCGATATTTCGTGTGGCAACTCGCCAAATTTCTTCTCGAAGAAGTTTGGCGAGTTGCCACACGAAATATCGGAAATAAAACTTTATGATCCAAAATAGGCATTTTTAAATAATATACTAATATTCATATAAGGTACATATATATACTAACTATATATAGGATCAAAGGATTCTTAGGATCAAAATATCATTTATTTTATTGATATTTCAGTTGGCTAAACGCCAACCTTTATCAAGGTATTATAACATATCAATGTGTGTCAACAACAAACTCAGCGCCACATAAGGTTAACAGTATAACGTTAACAGAAATAGGCATTATTGTTAATATTCAAAATTTTCACACCCTTATTTACAAAATTTATTTTGTCCATAATTTAAATGTATATATAAAATATTTCTCCCTATTGAATATAAGAATTTTTTTTTTTTTTTAAACTTAATTCTGTTGACGTTATGCAGTGCTGAGTTTGTTGTTCACACACATTAATATGCTATAATACCTTGATAAAGGTTGGCGTTCAGCCAACTGAAATATTGGTGAAATAAATGATATTTTGATCCAATATATGTCTTTTTAATTAAAGATTTATTTATGGATTGCTCTATTTTCAAACCTCTTATATATTTATAAATTTAATTGTCATCTATCGATAACATTTGTAACAAATAAATTTACTGGCAATGTGTTTTTTTTTCCAATAATATCAACTACTGATGACCCAAGCCCTCTCATTCAATAAATTATATCATTGCAGTAAGGTCTGTAGAGATAATATTTGATGATATTATACCAGGCCCTTTCATTAAATAAAATATATCATTGCAGTAAGGTCTGTAGAGATAATATTTGATGATGTTATACCAGGCCCTTTCATTCAATAACTTAAATCATTGCAGTAAGGTCTGTAGAGATAATATTTGATGATATTATACCAGGCCTTTCATTCAATAACTTATATCATTGCAGTAAGGTCTGTAGAGATAATATTTGATGATATTATACCAGACCCTTTCATTCAATAACTTATATCATTGCAGTAAGGTCTGTAGAGATAATATTTGATGATATTATACCAGACCCTTTCATTCAATAACTTATATCATTGCAGTAAGGTCTGTAGAGATAATATTTGATGATAATATACCAGACCCTTTCATTCAATAACTTATATCATTGCAGTAAGGTCTGTAGAGATAATATTTGATGATATTATCAAGAAGCTCCATCCAGATGGGACACCTGTCAATCATCCCTGGACCCCGGGGGGGACAACAGGTGTGACGGGTTCTCGGAATCTTATCGGCAAATAAGGAAAATGGAAGGCCTCAGTACCTGACCACTCTCATTATTATTATCTTTACCTGGGGCTAAGATGTTTTTATCATCTGAATCTCTCTCCCTTAAATATCTCTTGTAAATAATTTTATTGGAGAACTAAAAGGTAAATACCCACCTTTATAATAAATTAATTATCTCCAAATTTGCCCTTGCTTTATTCATCTCCGCGACAATATTATTGAAAAGACCCATATTGTCAGTGAATTTTTTTTTTACAAACTCTTATATATTGATTATTTTATTATCAATAACAAATTTTAATGAATTTTTATACACCTATCCCCCGATTTATACGGTAGATACGTTCCTGAGAAAAACGTGTAAATCGAGGTATAGGTGTATATTAAACTGTCAAATCTGAATAGGTGTTCGCCCCCTCATGAATCAGAGCCTCCCAATATTCTTTTCAACATAGGTAGTATAGAGTAGAATATCGCATTTTAGTATAGTGCGATAAAAAAAACAAAAAAGAAACTTATTTGGAAAAACCGTGTAAAAGCGAAAACGTGTAGAACATGTACCATGTAAATCGGGGAATAGGTGTAATTAAATTTGCACATCTCTCTCTCTATGTTGTTTTCCATATTTATTAAAGAATAATTATTATTTTATAATTATTATATTTTGGAATAATATTCTGAAATTTAATTACAATATTTAATATGCTTTGTATTTATTTATGTAAAATTTTTAATTATTCTTTGATTTTTCTTCATAGTTAGACAACACTGTACTTTCTTTTGCTTCTCTAATTTTGAATAAGGTATTTTTGTTGATATAATGTCACGGTATCGAAGACAAATATTCCAAAAGCTTAACTGAAGTAATTTATTAATTAATTTTTTTTTATTGAAAAATATGTCAATTGATATTTACAAGTGGTAATTTACAAGCATGGTAAGGAGTGATGACTATGCGAATATTTATTTTGATAGAAAACAGAGTACACCTATCCCCCGATTTACACGGTACTTGTTTTACACGTTTTCGCTTTTACACGGTTTTCCAAATAAGTTTTTTTTTGTTGTTGTTTTTTTCGCACTATACTAAATGCTACTGTGATTGAACACATGCGCTGTGTACACATCTCACGAGGAATCCCGAGCTTATGTGCTGACCACATATTTTAACCTGTCAATGCATTTTATTTTTATTTCTGTGTACACCTATCATCCGATTTACACGTTTTTCTCAGGAACGTATCTACCGTGTAAATCGGGGGATAGGTGTATTCAAAACTAATTATTCAGTGGCAATATTATGGTTAAACTCGTGGTAACCTATTGAAAAGTAAAACACAAAGTATTGTGACAATCCCTTATTTCTATATAGGAAACGTTACACAATAAAACACAGCATTGGAGGATAAATTTCTTACTTTATTAAACGTTTTTTCAAGCTTTCAGGTACTGTGAACCCATCTACTTGAGTATAAATCGAAATTTCGTTATATATTCCTTAAGAAAGGTTTACAGTAGACGAAAGCTTGAGAGAATGCTTAGCAAAGTATTTATTTATTACCAGTTGCAAATAAGACACGCTATATCCGATCTGGATAATTGCGCGTGAACCTATTTACAATAATTGTAGTAGAGTAGATAACAGAATTGTCAAAAATAAAATAAACAATTAAGAAAAAGAGCATTGAATAAACATATACATTAAACAAATAAGCAATAACATAAGCAGATAGAAGAAATCGCAAGGTAGTTATTTACAGTATGTTAAGCAATGATGGAAGTTGATTTAATAAAGTTATCTGTAATAATTAGTATCGTGGAGAGAGAAAGTTGATCAAGTTGAGCTATTCACAATGAGTTATGTTCTAAAGTAACTTATTAATTATTTACATTGATGTAAATCAAGTCGCATAGTAGTGTAGTTCCTCAAGCTGCATGAAGCTGTCTATTTATAATAAAAAGTCTGCAGAACCTATTAAATTTCGTATATCTTTCCCTATTATAAACTATTTGACCCAGATAGGTTCTTTCCATCTTGCTCTGCTGTCTTAGGTTTGACACCAGTGGGCATGAGTTCAGAATGTGTTCGGGGGTTTCTTCTTCCGCTCCACAAGAGCATCTGGGCGAATCTATTTTTCTAATTCTAAAGAGATATGATTTGAAGTTGCCATGACCTGTAAAGAATGCTTAACAAAGTAATATTATCGTTTTCTCGAAGGCTGCGTTTCATTGTAATTAACATTTTACTATGGATATATCTTATTTGAAGAGAATCTACATGTATAGCTGCAGTGATTCTATATACTGATTTGTTCTATTTGTTTTTAAGAAGAATAATTACGTAAATATGTATATATGTTTATTTTGCATGATATTCTCTAAATTCAGAATGTATATCGAGTTTCAGACAATAACTGTAAAAGATATTTAATACACAGTTTGTACTATTTACTTCAAACATCATATATAATACAGAGAATCACAGATATTTTATATTGTTGTCAGTAAAACCAAAATATTAATAAGTTCTAAATACTACTACAAATTATTGTCTTGAAAACTAGGAAGGCATTGAATTAACGCGGCCTCTCTGAATTATATTTTTAAATAACATGTAATGTAACATGTAATTATGAACACAACTGATTACAACACTAAGGTAGAAGAGTTACTTCAAGATAAAAAAAATTATGAACCTTTTACAAAAAACCCTTCACCTAATTTTACTAAAGATTTTAATAAAAAAACTTAATAAAATCATACGTTCACATAAATTAGACAAAAAAACTTTTGAAAATTTAAAGGCTGAGGACAAGAATTTACCAAACTTCTATGGCCTCCCAAAAGTACATAAGCCAAACACACCTTTACGTCCGATTGTTTCCTATGCTGGTTCTCCTCTTTACCCCCTCACTAAATTTATTTCATCCATCATCTCTCCCCTCCAGAAATTACTTCCCCACACTGTCCCTAATTCTACAGTAGCTGCAAAAACGATCAGAAACCTTTCAATTTCTAATAATAGCCGTATGGTATCTTTCGACGTTGAATCACTCTACACTTCAATCCCCCACAATGAAGCTATTCTAGCACTCCAAAAATTTACACAAACCCATCAAAATCTAGATTTCCCTTTCTACACAGATGCTTTGATTGATTTAATTAAACTTTATTTGGAACACAATTATTTTTGCCACCAAATAAATTCTTCAGACAAATCAAAGGCTTACCGATGGGAACCCCTATCTCATCGGCTTTAGCAAACATTTTCATGGACCAAATTGATCAAGTTGTCACAGAATCAAAGCAACTCAAAATTATATTTTGGAAAAGGTACATAGATGATATTTTTTGCATTACAGAATCAGATTTTGTAGTAATTTCAAATTTTTTTAAATAATTTAAAACCATTTTTAAAATTTACACATAAAATTGAAAATAATAATTCTCTGGCATTTTTAGATTTACAGCTCACAAAAGAAAATTTAACCAAATAGTAACTAGTATTTTTAGAAAATCAAACCACAGAGGTAATTATTTAAATTTCAATTCTTTTGGCCCAGTTCACCATAAAATCGCTGTGGTTAAATCTCTCTCCAAAAGATTAGATACCCATTGCTCGTCAAAAATTAATGATATAGTGGAGAGAAATAGAATATTCAGTGAATTAAAAAACAACAATTACCCAAGCAAATTTATCGAAAAACATTTTTATAAACTAAAATCTCCACTTTTAAATAACACCCCTGTTCAATCAAAAAGCTTTTCTGCTCCCTCCCCTACAGCTACGGCTCTGAACGTATCGCCAGAGTCCTAAAGAGATACAACATCACAACCACCTTTCAATCATCTGTAAATTTAAAAAAGGCCCTACGCCATCCAGACACTAAGCAAATTAACAAATAGGA
>CP092865.1:116224276-116357426 GCA_030710605.1 Cordylochernes scorpioides | reverse complement strand
AACCTTGTTGCACAACACAAGGATATCTTCGGCGAACCTGATCGCTGGTTCATTTCAATGTTGTATTCATTTCTTCTATCTTTGAATCTAAAGTAAAATATTGAATGAGATGGGTCTTGAAATTTTCTCAGTTGATGAAGCAAGTAGATTCAGCAAGGAATTTGCGCTGCCAGTTTATATTTATGGCGACATAACGCGAAATGATGTAATTCACTCAATGGTAGAGCATTACAGTCTCTTCAAGAGACTCGATCCATTGACGAGGGTCTTCCTGGAGGCATTTAGGTTTTATATTGTTTCGTCTTTGCTTTCACAGGTGCATAAATTAAGGATAAAGGATAAGGTGCATAAATTAAAGATAAAGGATAAGGCGCATAAATTAAGGATAAAGGATAAGGTGCATAAACTCTCCTTATCGTGCAACTGAGAGTTGCTGATGGCTTGCGCCATCTATCGGAATAAATGTCAACTATTCTCGTTGATTTTTAATTATTCCAGAATTGGCCAAATGCCCATTCTTGATTAATCAAGAAAAGCTAACCACGGACGCGTTTCGGGCTGTTGACCCTCATCAGCGTGGTGCAAGCTGTACCTCAACGACCAAAATATTGGTCATTAAGGCATCCTGAAATATCATGAAACGGTAGTTAAGGCCAGAATTGCGTGAGAACGCTACACAATGAAATATTGCGCCATAGATGACGCAAGCCATCAGCAACTTTCAGTTGCACGATAAAGAGATGCCTTTTTCTTAATTTATGCACCTTATCCCAGTACAATATTACATTTGTACTATTTTTTCATATATATGTTATTAACAATTTGTTTGTTGTTAGATAAAGGGTTGATAAGACCGATCGATAAGATAAAGGGTTGAAGGTTGAGTCGTGATAAGAAAAAAATAATTATTTACCATTGTAAATTAAATTTTATTGCCCTCTATCGTTAAAATTTTACACAAATAAATTTACTGGCAATGCGTTTCTTTTTAAATCTCTACAGACCTTACTGCAATGATATGATTTTAATGAATGAGAGGGCTTGGCTCATCAGTAGTGAACCCTCTCAGCGGTTTCGCCAAATTAATCTCTAGACCGCTCTACTATTGTATTGGACTGGTTTTGTTATATACCCTGCATTTTCTATGGAAGGCAGCTAAATGGTGTTTAGTGAACTATGGACATAAGCTTATAGGTCTGTAGAGGTACATACATATAAATTTCAAGGTATTGCATCGAGCAAAGCTCTTCCGCGCAAAACATGTTTTCATAACCATTATATATTAGTAAATTAAATTTTATTGCCCTCTATCGTTAAAAATTTGGCGAAACCGCTGAGAGGGTTCACTACTGATGAGCCAAGCCCTCTCATTCAATAAAATCATATCATTGCAGTAAGGTCTGTAGAGATTTAAAAAGAAACGCATTGCCAGTAAATTTATTTGTGTAAAATTTTAACGATAGAGGGCAATAAAATTTAATTTACTAATATATAATGGTTATGAAAACATGTTTTGCGCGGAAGAGCTTTGCTCGATGCAATACCTTGAAATTTATATGTATGTACCTCTACAGACCTATAAGCTTATGTCCATAGTTCACTAAACACCATTTAGCTGCCTTCCATAGAAAATGCAGGTTATATAACAAAACCAGTCCAATACAATAGTAGAGCGGTCTAGAGATTAATTTGGCGAAACCGCTGAGAGGGTTCACTACTGATGAGCCAAGCCCTCTCATTCATTAAAATCATATCATTGCAGTAAGGTCTGTAGAGATTTAAAAAGAAACGCATTGCCAGTAAATTTATTTGTGTAAAATTTTATTTACCATTGTGATGTTCTATTTTAGAAGAACGAGTTTTACGAGACATGAGAAGCTTCATAGAAAAAGAAACTCTAACTTTATTATTCTTCCTACCTATATATATACATCGCGCTTCTCGCGGACATGCAAATATATCATCCTTTCATAAGAAACAAAATGTAAAAATATATAAAACAAAACAATACTATGCAAATATCTCGAGGTATGCGACAGACTCCCCCTCCATGACCTCTCATCACTCCTGTGATGGGACTCCTGATGGTCTATGATGAAATTGTCCTCCGGCCACTTGGTGATGGTTATATCCTGCGTGGATGTCTCCTCAATGAATTCAGTATGTATTTCAGAAGCAGAGTTAAATTCTCGCATTTCATTATGGGTCCAAATTAGCTGAGAAACATTCTCGTAAAAAACATTCGGATTAGGATCATCATTCTTTACAAGTTGAGATATCTCAAAATCTTTCAACTTGGCAATGCAGTTGTTGGTTGGGATTTCATAATTCTCTCCTCCAATGTCGTAGTTCAAAACCTTTTGAGCAGTCGGTCGTATCAGAATATTTCTGGGACTTATATCATTGTGAACCAACCCGATATTTTGCTCAGCATGACTCATCAAAATACAAATCTGACAAAGAATGCTCATTAATTGTTCTGGCAAAAGTTTTCCATTTTCCAATACTTTCTTTAGAGATTTCCCTCCATATTCAGGATGAAAAACGACAAAATGAGATAAATTCATATCATTCAAATCCAAATTATTCTTTTCACTATCTTCAATATTATTTGAAAAATGTTTAGATCTCAAATCACGAACAATCCAAAAATCTTTAGGATAACAAAGATTGGCTTGAGCACTACCTTGTAAGGTCCTTAAAGCATCAAAAATATTTATTTCCTTTTTAATCGTTCTAGGAGAAATATAAGACCAATTTTTTCCATGATCAATATTTGGATTCCTATATTCAGAAATCTGTTCAATTCTATAAACAGAAGATCCGCCATTATCAGTAACATCCCTCAAAAAACATTTTGGCCATGTGCCTTTTCCAACAGGGACTAACTTTCTACCCAAGAAGAGCTCGTCAAATCTCATTATGCTTCTGCTTTCATCTGCTTCAACGGATTTTTTCTCAACTTCGGCTATTTCACTTTCTTCCGTTTCTATTTGAGCAAAATATCTTCAACCTCTATATACAGTTAAACCTGTCTATAGCGCCCCCTCCAAATAGCGCCTCCCTCTATGTAACGCCCGATTTTAAATACGTAGTACGATGCGATTTACATTAAAAGTGATCTGCCTATAGCACCCTATTTTGGTGAGTCCAAAGAGGGGGCGCTATAGACAGGTTTAACTGTATCTTTTTAATATTGTATCAAGGTATTTATTATTTTATTAACAAAGTATCATTTTTGTTTATATTTTTCTACTCTGTAAACTCACTGATTTCACGGTCGCCGAGATGGTACATCGAGCTCAAGACAGAGATGGCTGGTGTCGCATCGTGTTTGGGATGTAATACGTACAATACAACATTCGATCGCGAATATAAGATTACTAGCCGAATGACCCGGGCAACGCCCGGGTTTTACCCGATTAAATGCTTTTATTCAAATACTATTCGTTACATTTATAAATTGGCGCCGTGGATGTCATTCTTGTGAAACGCACCGCTCCAAACTTTGTGTCCGAGAAGCGATATTTTTATAAAGAGATGATCTGGCTTTGTGTCTTCTGCTCGAATGAACGTTTTTCTGTTAGAATTTTGTTCCTGCATACTAAAAATGAACTGGCTTCACCCGTGATCTCTGCTTCTTTGAATTTTTCCGGATATAATTTTGTATCTGATAATCAAATATGAATCAGCAATATTGTCATAATCATTTTCTGAATAAAAAACAACAATTTTTTCCCAGAACCTGTCAATTTATTTTTCTTGACTAAAAATCCGAAAAATATCTCTTCCAGATTTTTCTCTATGTCCTGTTAAAACACGTTTTACATGTCCATTAGGTCAGCTGATATTATCTCCCATCTTCACCGCTAGAGGCGCTGTTTGCGAGCGAAAGGGCAAATTTGCAACGCAATTTGCAAATAACTTGTATACATGCTTGTATACTTGTGTATATAGACCATAAATCTGTACATAGACAGGAAAAGCACATATATTTTAATAATATAAATGAGTTTTAAAAATTGTAAAAAAAAATGCATCGGCCGGGAATCGAACCCGGGGCGCCCGCGTGGCAGGCGAGCATTCTACCACTGAACCAAAAGCAAACGGTGACAGAATTGTTGATGACTCTGATACTTGTATATTTTAATTGCTATTACTATAACTCTGTAAACTTCCCTCATTGCTTATCTTCATCTTTTTTTTTTTTTTTTTTGTCTTTGATAATTTTTATTTGCCTCAAATAAATTGATGTGTCATCTTGAAGTTTGTCTTCCCTAATTTTCTATGTGACAATATTATTTACGGATTTTTTTTTATAAATATAAATGCATCATTCTTTTTCATATTTCCATCAGTTTTATCGTCAAGATCATAAATGTCATTTGGAATTATTTTACTTTATATGAATGCTCTATAGGGTATGAGATTAGATTCCTTGTAATCAGTTTTCTATAATATTTGATTGGTTTAAACTAATTTTACCCCTAAAGTCTCAATTAGTTTATATATGAAACAGCTGGTTATAGTATATATATAGTCACAGAATAATCTGTGGTGGTCTACTCGGTTTATCATCATCAGTCACGTGACGTCATCATTTTATTTGTATAGAAAATATAAGATAGAAAATAATTGTAAATATTTTCCTTGTTAACTTTGTTTTATGATTACACGTTCTGGTCTGACTTATAATATTGATATGGAACCATTGAATACTGACATGAAGTCAACCTCTCAGGATCGTGCGCAACAATAAATCTTCTTATATATAAAAGTCAATGTCTGTTTCGCGATAAACTCAAAAACTACTGAACCAATTGGTACCAAATTTTGCATGTCGCTTTTTATAAACCTGAGGCAATTTTTCGGATAAATTTTTATTAGTATTTTTTTGGCTATTCATTTTTTTTATTAGAAGAACTTTTTTTTACGCGGAGTAAATACGGGGAAAATTAACAACACCAGGTAAATTAAGCGACCAATGAGCGTTCTGTTTTTTGTTTTTTTTCAAAGTTGCTTGCGTACTTTTTTTAAATATATTTTTATACGAGTGTAACTTTTTTACAAAAGTATTGAGTATTGAGAGAAAAATTTATATTACTAATTAAGTTATGGTAAGTGCACACAATGCAATTGTATGTAAATAATGGCTTTCGTATTTTTTATTAATTTTTGTTCTGGCTTCTGATTTTTTATCTCTTTTTTTTTTTTTTTGTTTAAAATGCAGTCGCAGTCATTAGCAAACACATATGTTTGCCTAATTTCCATGTGCTCTTCTATTTTTTACAGAAAAATATTTACATGCCAGTATATTTTGGATTTTTTTTTTTTGTATAAACTATTTTTCTTAGGAAAGGATGTAGAAAGGGAGGAGGCTCGAGTGGAATTTCAGCGTCAACCACTCCATACTTTTTCAAGTATAGCTCACTTTTAGCCGAGATTTCCAGATCGAGAGGAAGAACTCTAGATAGAGGGAGATAAGATCAGCGTTGCTGGTTGAACTGAATAAATTCAATATAGAAAACACTACCTGCCACTACTGCAATATACAGTCCAAATCAGAAAGATTAATCCTCGAATCCCTTATATCCAAAAATAAAAACAGTATAAACAGGAAAATAGACATCCCAGAATAATTCTGTCACACTCCAAATCAAGATTGAAATAGCCATATTTAGTAAATCTCCTTACTCTTAGAAAAGTTCATTCTCTTGACGGACGCCGGTATTCGTCAAAGATTATCTTGACTTTCTCTAACTGCAAATTCTCGCGGATCAGTAGGAAAATATCATCGGCGTACGCCAGGACGTTCCCTCTTCCGAGAAATCTCTCGAGGTGGCGCAGGACTAAAGGGTTTCTCTGCAGGCACAACCATAACGAAGCCCTCTGCGCATTCTGAATGGGCGGGTGAAGCTTACATCGACCATAATGGTAACATCAGCCTCCGCGTGGAGAAGGTGGAGCCATTTTACGAAGGGCGGTGGCACCCGAATGAGCGCAGCTGGGCAGCCAGGAACTCTCAGTTCACGTTGTCAAACGCGGACTGCAGATCAGTGGAGATGACTGCCAGCGGCAACTTGTTCTTGACGGCCAGGGCCACCTCGTCAGACACGCATGCATTGTTCCAGGAAGCACATCTTCCCGGAACGGCGTACGTCCGGTATTCTGGCACGATGGCTGGTAGATGGTAACGAACACGACTCAGAAGAATTCCGCTGACAAAAATATTGTCCACCGTCGGTAAATATATGGGCCGGTAACTGATTAGGCCTGCGCCTCCGTGCGTTTTGGAGACGAGGTAGATGTTTCTTCTTGAGAATTCAGGCAGTGCCCCCAGAAGATTGGATTCGACGAGAACTCGATGTATGACCCCTCCGAAGAAGTTCTCGAAGCGGAGTCCCTTGACGGGTTTGCACGGCACGCTATCTCAACTAGTCGCTTTTCCTGTGGTAGACGGTTGATAGCAGCTTCTATCTCACTCAAGGAAATATCTGCTCGATGAAGCGGGTCACTGTCCTCCAGGGGGATGCTCTTCGTTGCTCTTTGCAGGAATCCAGCGATGGATTTCAGACTGCAGGTAGAGCTTTTGAAACACATTCTGAAGGAGTCGGCTCTCCCTCGATGGGGTTCCTTTGGGCGTCGAGACGGTCACCGTTTCCGAGCGATGTAGCCGAACGCGCAAAGCGCCCAAGTTCAGGCAACGAAGGGCAGTCAGAGTCTACGGTCTCTACCTACAGCTTGGAACGCAGGAACCGGTTTGTCCTAGCAACGCAGTCTTCGTTCTCAGCGCAGGAAATGGAGAGGCATTTGATTACTTCAACCTTCGCCCCGCTTCAGCTTCCCTACTCTCTCGAATATTTCCAGGAAGTAGGTATTCGATCCTTGTCGAAGCTTCGTCAAGAAGCCCCTAAACTCTCTCGGTGACTGGCGCAGATTGAAGAAGCGCGGAGATGGATGGTGAAGGGGAATTCCCACTTAGGGAATGATGGCACGGTGGCCCGACCAGAGGTATTTGCGAGGCCAGTAACGGGAGACGCGTCCGTAGAGTTTTGATGGTATTATAATTCGAACAAGACGGGCGGCGTTTATCTGGATTCCGTAAATGGCAACCCTCGTAGGCAGGTGCGCGGCATTGAATATAGTGGCGATGTCGACGAGAGTCTGGTCCAAGAGTTTCACAAAGTCTTTTACGGATCCAGATCCAATGTCTCTCGAGGACTCTTCGGAGATGTTGAAGTCGCCGAAGGCCCATACATCTTCCCTGATTGCTTACTCTGCGATGATCTGCAGTTGGAGATTCCGTTGTTCAGGAGTGTAGAACAGGTGGCAGTTGATGACTAGGGTTTCGAGACCTCGGATGTTGATGTAGGTAATGGCGATTTTTATTGGCTAGAGGTCGGAGACTCCCGGCGTCACGATGAAGGCGAGGTCGGATCCCCTGAGTATCGAATAAAGCTTTAAGACGACGCTTTAGCCCAGTAAGAGGTCCCGGGTGTTGATCAGAGCCAGCACGTTCGTTTCTTGTACAAACGCGACGTTAACTGCGTGCTGCCTCAAGAAGAAGTACATCTCCACACTCCTAGTGCGAACGGCAATGCCGCGCACATTAAGACATGTCATGCGGAAGCTCATGACATTATCCTAATTGTTTCGTCTCGAAATGTAGCGAGTTTCTTGTAAAGGGTTCTTGTCCTCTAGAAGAATTATTATTTTGCTGAGCAGGGTGTTCAGTGTCATTGTTTCCTCTGCAGTGAAGGTGTGACGGACGCACTTAAAGCAAGTGCGTACTGGATATGATGGCTTTGATTATCTTATCATTTTCTACTTCTTCCAGTTCAGCACTCAAATATGGAATCAGGATTATGTTTCAGCTTCTCGTCGAGTTGCTGATGGACCTTCAGTTTACCGGTAACGAAATCTCTTTAGGGCGACGTTTCTTCCTCCTGACTCATAGGGCTCTTCGTTGAAATATTTCACTTCGGAGCCGGATTTTGAGTCCGAAGCGTGAGATATTGCTTCAGGTTTTTATTAGGCTTATTTAGGCGCTGAGAAGGGCGCCGTGGTTACAAGGCTGCATTGTTGGAGGAGGGCGTTGTTTGAGATTATGGATGTATCATTGGTAGGTAATTGGTTTCCAAGAATAAGTCTCAGGAACTTTAGACTCCAGAGTTCGCCTGTGATGGGTTTGTAGCAGGCTTCGAGAAGGGGTCTTGGGTAGGTCTGGCGTGGGAGACACTAAATGACCTTGCGGGACAGGTTGTTGTCTCATCTACTCTTCATTGATCAGTTGAAGGAAGTTGGCTCACCGATGTCCTCGCGATTGCAATTGGAGAACTTCACGCTATGCATGATGCATGCGGGAGTTACCATTCCATTAGACTTGATGTCAATCCGCCCCTGGAAGTTGATGGATCTTGAGGCCTTCGTTTAAAAACGAAAAGTCCTCCCTAAAACTGGAAGTTCAAGAGTATCCGTCCATTGCCTTTAGTGGCTTTGTAATGGGCACCACTTTACAATGGGGCCTTAAGGCCTCTGCAACGTTAGCATCCTTTACCACGAATGGCAGGTTGTTGCCGATGGTGAGGCCCTCCTTAACCAGACGCTCCGATTTTTCAACACTTGGAAGTCCATCCATTATTTGGTCGGACATTTTCATGATCTCGTAAACTGAGCCATTTTCTAACGGCAACTCCGGGGCCTTGATATAGTCCAGGGAGGCGCGCAGTGCTCGATGAAGCAGCACTGTTCGAAGGTGGCAGCCTCCGTCCGAGCTTGGCACTGGGCCTGTTGTTGTTGCGGATTTCTATCGCTTCATTTTGCTTCCTAGGCACTTGAGGCATCTTCCTTTGTGCGCTTTTCTCGACTTTTGGAAGCTTTTCAGGTTGTCGGTTGTTTAGAAGATCACCATCTTTCCTTTTGAATCCTCTAGGTTCAGTGAATCCATTCAAATTTTATTTTTCCGTAGCCTCTACTTCTTCAGCTCAGTTTGTGTCTTATGCTTTTTTTTTTTTCTGAAGCTATATTTTCATATTCGCTCTTATATTTGTTGCCTGGTAAATGAACTTTTATACCATTGTTTTTTTAATACATTTTCCGATAAATCAGCCATTTCTTGGTAATTTTCAACAGGAACATCACCAGTCAATAGCCATCGACCTAGGCTTTCCAACAGTTAGGCAGTACAACTACTACAATAGGAACGATACAGAGAATATTAGCATGGTGCCTGCACAAGGATAACACGCAAAATCTGGAAGCGTTCCACCGAGATATTTCCGTCATTCAAGAGATAGAGGGCGACATTGGTTTTTTCCCAAACAAATGTAAAAAAAATGGAGGGTAACCCGTGGTTTCCCCCCTGAATGGTGGTATTATACGCATGGATAAAAAATGGGAGATTTCGTCTTAATTCATCTGGTCCGTGTTCACATACATTCTGATCATGTTGATTAATGTTCTATTTAACCATTCTGTTAAACCTCTGGTCTCATTGTAAAGCAATGTTTAATCTTTCATATCTTCATTATTTATTTCATCAATTCACTGGTAAATTGAGAGCATATCTGTCGCTAATAAATAATTTTGGGTCTCCGTGATAGAGACGTAAGAAAAAATATATATCCGTTGAAAATTTGAGAAACTGTTTTTCACTCACACTGTCTCCCACGTTATGGAATATCCTTATTAATGAGATACTAAATAATAATCTGGATGATAATTGTGAAACAATAGGATAAGCAGATGATATTACGTTAATATGTTGGAATAAAACTCCTGAACAACTAAGAAAGACAATAGATAATGTATTAAGAAAAATCAATAAGTGGTGTGAAAGTCGTAAATTAAAATTGTCAGATGAAAAAACAAAAATATTATATTTATATAAATGCAATAGCGATATAATAGTCTCGGGTAGCAAGATAATTAAACCGGTTGAAGAACTTAAGATTCTAGGAGTGACTATTAAAAATCACCGAGTCAGAAGCAAACTGGACTTTACGCCTCACGTTAATGAAATGATCATAAAGGTAACTAGAGCTAGTGGATACCTATTTGGCCTGACAAAGAAAGCATGGGGTCTGGCCTTTAGACGAAGACTGATATTGTATAAGACATTATATCGAAGTACAATTACTTATGGTTATCCAATATGGTATCCATTTATAAAAAAAAAGTCTAAAGACAAACTTAATTCTCTTCAATATAGTATATTAAAACATTGTATACAGGCCTACAGTACAACATCATCGGATTGTACACATATACTTGCACAAGTCCCCAAACTTACTGAATATATTGAATCTAATTTGTTGAAAACCGAAATAAATTACAACCGATTTGACTCTTCAAGTAGGAATATATTTTCTAATTACATAAGGGAAAAATTGCAGAAATACTATGAGAAGACTAATACCATTTTCAAGTCCTTCTTCACTGATTCCCAAATACCCAAATATGTCAAGCCAAACTTTTACAATGTCCAATTTTTTACTGGACACGGTAACTTTAGATCATATTTGTACAAAGTCAGAAAGACGGATTCGCCTAAATGCTCATGTGGTGCAGAAGAAGAAAATCCTGTACCAATTGTCGCGATGAAAAATAATTAACTAGGCCTTCGAATTACTTTAAATATTTATTTAATGAGTTATATGAGAGATTTTAAATATAAAATAAGAGTTACTATTTACATGAGCCAAATCGACCCAGCCGTTAGAGCAAGAGGGGAGAACTGAGATATATCCTCCTTCCACGTGACGCCACTGTTTACCCCGACCGGTCGGTCCAGATAAGGGGGAATACCAGGAAACTCTGTCCTCCTGACATCACTCCCTCCACAAGAGAAACAGCGTCCCGCTGTTTACTAGTCGGTCACATGACCCTGGGCAATCTGTTCTTGGACTTCAGGGTCGTGGTAGGGCTTCATTCTCACTACATGGACGATATCTTGGGTTTTTCGTCTTCTCCTAGTATTCGTCACGCCTTATACTTGATAATTTACACTCGATATTTTTCTGATCACTCGATAGGGTCCGAAATATCTCTTCAATAACTTCTCCGATAAGCCAACGGTACGGACTGGGGTGAACACCCACACCAAATCACCTTCCTTGTACGTCACCTCCTGATGCTTCTTGTCGTAGCGTTCTTTGTCTTTGCTCTGAGCCTGCAGGATGTTGAGACGGGCTAACATTCGTGCGTCCTCAGCGTTGGTCACAAGATGGCCCACATAATCTTCTGCAGTTCCTGCCGGCTGGTACGGCAGTATAGAATCCAGCGTTGTTTCAACTTCTCGGCCGTGGACGAGGAAGAACGGGCTGTATCCTGTTGTCTCTTGTCGAGCGGTATTGTAGGCGAAGGTCACATATGGTAGGATGTTGTCCCAATTTTTCTGATCAACGTCAACATACATCGAGATCATGTCAGTCAGGGTCTTGTTAAGTCTTTCTGTCAAACCATTCGTTTGAGGGTGGTATGCCGTGGTGAATCTGTGAATTGTTCCGTTTAGATTATTTATTTCTCGTATGGTCTGAGACATGAAATTTCTTCCTCTGTCCGTGATGATTTCCCGAGGAGCGCCGTGCTTGAGTATGACGTCTTCAATAAGGAAGGTTGCTAATTCAGTAGCTTCCGCTGTTGCCGCGGCCTTTGTTATCGCAAATCTGGTGAGATAATCAGTCGCGACTATTATCCATCTATTTCCCGTGTGAGATATGGGAAATCTTCCCAGATAATCAATTCCTATCTTTTGAAAAGGCGAGGTCGTTGGAGGTATTGGGACTAGTAGTCCAGGAGGTTTCTGAGGCACGCCCTTCCTTCGCTGGCATTCTTTACAATGAGCAATGTATTGGGAAACTGTCCTATAAAGTCCAGGCCAATAGAATCTCTTTCTAACGCGGTCATAGGTTTTGGCAAATCCCAAATGACCGGCCATTGGAGTGTCGTGGACATCTTTAAGAATTTCGTGCCTCATTTGTTTTGGGACTACTAGCAGCCATGGTTTGCCCTCAGGGTCGTAATTTTTCTTATAGAGAACGCCTCCAATCATCTGATACCCTTTTAAATTTTCATTTTCAAGTTTTTCACGGATCCCAACCAAATGAGGGTCTTTACTTTGTTCTTCTGCAATGTCTTGGATGGAAGTAATGTGCCCTTCTATCTCTGCGGTGTCAGCCAAGGGGCTTCTTGACAAACAGTCAGCGTCTTTATGCTTGCGTCCGCTTTTGTAAACGATGTTTATGTCGTATTCTTGTAGTTTGAGGGCCCAACGAGCTAAGCGGCCGGATGGATCTTTCAAGCCTACCAGCCAACATAGCGAGTGATGGTCGGTAACCACAGTAAAGGGTCTGCCATATAGGTACGGGCGGAATTTACCAAGGGCCCAAACAACTGCGAGGCATTCTTTTTCTGTAGTGGAATAATTCTTTTCCGCTTTGGTTAGTGTTCGTGAGGCATAGGCTATAGGTCTCTCCGCGTCATTCTGGATTTGAACAAGAACTGCCCCTAAACCATAGCCGCTTGCATCAGTATGGACATGAGTTTCCGCACCTTCTATGAAATGTCCTAACACAGGCGAAGATCCCAATTCCTGTTTGAGAATCCGGAAAGATTCATCTTGTTCTTCGCCCCAAATGAATTTTTCACCTTTCTTTAAAAGGCTATTCAAGGGTCGAGACTTGTTAGCATAACTTTTGATGAAGCGTCTATAGTATGAACTTAACCCAAGAAAACTTCTGGTCTCACTGATATTACGGGGTTTTGGAAAGTGGACAATGGCTTTCACTTTTTCTGGGTCTGGCTGCGTTCCAAATTCATTAACGACGTGCCCGAGGATAGTTATTTGTCTCGAGGCGAAATGACGCTTTTTATAATTCAGGCACAGTCCGGCCTGCTGAATGCATCTCAAAACTTTGTATAAACGTGTTAAATGTTCTTTAAAGGTCGATCCATAGACTACAATGTCGTCTAAGTAGCATAAACACATGTCCCATTTCAATCCCCGTAGGACGTTGTCTATCATTCGCTCGAAAGTTGCTGGTGCATTACATAGACCAAATGGCATTACATTAAATTCATAAAGCCCATCTGGAGTGATAAATGCCGTTTTCTCCCGGTCCTTATCGTCTACTTCGATTTGCCAGTAACCCGATCTCATATCCATAGTGGAGAAGTACCTGGATCCAGAGAGGGTGTCCAGCGCGTCATCGATACGAGGGAGAGGGTAAACATCTTTCTTTGTAATTTTATTTAGACGACGATAGTCGACACAGAATCTCAACGAGCCGTCCTTCTTCCTCACTAATATAACGGGAGAGGCCCATGGACTTGATGATGGCCGGATGATTTTAGTCTCCATCATTTTCTCTACTTCACTCTGAATGACACGTCTTTCGGCGGGAGACACTCTATAAGGACGCTGTCTGACAGGCGGATAATCACTCGTATCGATTTTATGTTTTATTTCGCCAGAGACAGGGAAGCTCTTTTTCTCAAAGTCGAATATATCAGAAAACTCATTTAGGCACGTGAGTAATCTGTTTTTCTTTGTTTCCTCCAAATCAGTAGAAATCATTGAAATTAAACATTCTCTCACATCTGGGGAAGTTACTTCGTCTTTTCCAGCTATTTCAGAACAAGCGTCAAGATTAGATATGCTCCCTACTTCTAGATCTTGCATTGTTCCTATCTTCATGTCCGAAGGTATCACTTGAGACTGGTGAGTACTGTTAGTCACCCACAACACCGCTCTGCCATGTAAGAACCTAACGAGGGAAGAGGGAATAAAAAGTCCTTTTTCCAACTGCAGGCGTTTGGAACCTGTAACGACTACATCTCTGCTGCCAAATACATCCTGGCTGGTGACAACAATCTTGCCAAAAGATTTCGGCGGTATGACACAGTCCATAGCAGCACAAAGTTTCAGGTCTTTCCATTCGTAGGATTTTTCAGCTTCGCTTAAATACAATTTGTTTTCCCCACAATCTATAATGGCATCTGTGGCTTTGAAGAAATCCCAGCCCAGTATAACATCGTGGCTACATTCAGCGGCTACTACAAAATCAAAAATAATATCGAGTCCTTTGATTTGAACTTCTAAAGAGCACTTACCAAGGGTCACGATAGGCTTCTTGTCCGCGGCTCTTAGAAGTGGTCCATTTTCTTTAAAAACTGGGGCCTTTATAGAACGTCTGAAAGCTTCAGAAATTACTGAGTAATCAGCGCCGGAGTCCACAAGAGCTTGTACATTTCGTCCTTGTATGTTGACAGATATCCAGTTCTTTTCCATTGTAGCGGCTATACGGCAGGGAGGATTTTCGTCTGTGGCGGCCACACCTCCAGAGGGCGCGCCATCTAGTTTTCCTCACTGCGGCGACTGGGTGAGCGGCTGGGACGGCGAGCAGGGGATTGTGAGGTTCTTCTGGGAGCTTGGAATCTTCCGCGGTGGGGATATGGCGACGGGTTTCTAAATCTTCCTTGGGATAGTTCGCTTCCTGATTCGCCCATGGTGTAATTTTCCGTTCTTGGTCTTCCGAAATCGACTGTTTCTCTTCCAAGTCTGGCATCCGCAAAAGCTTGACGTCTGTCTCTGCAATAACGTGCAACGTGGCCAGGGCGCCCACAGTGGAAGCAGATCGGTCTGTCATCTTCAGTTCGCCACTGAGTCCTTTGATTATTTGGTGGCCCTTCGGTTCTTCGTCGGTAACCTTGATCGTTCTGGGGGAGGTATTGTCGCCGAGGGCGGAAGCTCTCGGGCTGACGAGGGGCAGAGATAGGAGCCAACGTTTGCTGGATTTCACTACGGATGACATCCCGTAGGTCGGGAGATGGAGTGTCGATATCCTGGGCGGCAAATGTAGAAGGAGGAGCCATAAACTTCTGCACCTCCTCTCTTACTATTCTTCTAATCAGAGCTTCTAGGTTCTCAGGTTCAGCGGTCGAGATGGTGGTAACATTGGGCAGTCGGTTGAACCTGGGCGGTGCAACACGCATCCTCTTGAATGCCTCGAATCGGCGGCAGAACGCAACAAATTGGTCCACCGTGCTGATGTCCTTCCCAACAAGTGCCTGATACACTTCCTCCGCTACGCCTTTAATCAGGTGGCTCACCTTTTCTCCTTCCGACATTCTGGGGTTGCTCTGTTTACAAAGAAGGAGGACTTCTTGTATGTAGCTCTCGACGTTTTCCCCACTCGTCTGCGCTCTAGTTCGAAGAATGTTCTCGGCTTTTCTAGCCGTGTCTTCCTTGTTCCCAAATATTTCACAAAACTTTATCTTAAATTCCTCCCACGAATTCAAGATTTCCTCGAAGTTTTCGAACCAGCACTTCGCTGTGCCAGTGAGGTAGAAGATGACGTTGGCCAGACACATGGAGTCATCCCACTTGTTGTAACGTGCCACACGCTGGAAGTCGCTCAGCCAACGCTGCGAATCTTCCCCACGTTCCCCCGAGAAGACAGTGGGATCTCTCCACCGATGGCAGAATGGTCGGTTTTCTTCTCTTTCCATTTTCTTCCGAGCGGGAAATGCAAGCACTGTAGATAGCTCTGGTTGCAATCCTTGAAGGCGACGACTTCGTCTGGTGACTGTCTCGTTACCCGGCGTCTCCACCACAATTGTCGCGATGAAAAATAATTAACTAGGCCTTCGAATTACTTTAAATATTTATTTAATGAGTTATATGAGAGATTTTAAATATAAAATAAGAGTTACTATTTACATGAGCCAAATCGACCCAGCCGTTAGAGCAAGAGGGGAGAACTGAGATATATCCTCCTTCCACGTGACGCCACTGTTTACCCCGACCGGTCGGTCCAGATAAGGGGGAATACCAGGAAACTCTGTCCTCCTGACAATATTTTAACGGACTGTCGACTTGTAGAGGACTTGAGAGTCAAAAATCAAATAAATATAAATTGTCTAAATCAAATAGTTAATAATAGATATATGTATATAAATTTTAATAGATTTGTAGAATGTTTTTAGTAATAGATAGCCTGGGCTGTAATAACTGATATATAGTTATATGCTGTAAATAGCTCTAAATTTCTGTTCTTATGCGATGTTCACTAATATTCATTATAGGGTAATTAAATCGTTAACTAACTGATAAATATGTTAATAATTTCTATTATAATAACTAATTTCATATTAATAATTACTGTAAATAAGCTCCCAAACTTGTGTATGCATGCAAATATCCAAGACGGATATCGCGTGCTTTGTAAATGATAATTAAAAAAATATATATATATATCAATCGAAATTATTTCTTTTTGGCATTTTCTGTTTATACGTTTGTAATTATTCTATTAACTTTTTTACTGTCGTTTCTAATATTGCTTTTGTTTCTACATGCCTGGTGAAATAGTCCGTCAGCACATTTTTCCGATTTTTTCCCTCTAGTTTGTTGATGGCAAGGGGCCAACAAAATCAATTTCTATTCTGTCAAAAGAATAATTAGATGGTGATATAAGTTAAAGTATACCCAGAAGATAACTAATTCGAAAATTTACTTATAATAGGCTGTCCTGGTGTAGAACTAACACCTACCCACATATTCTCATGTCCAGAAATGTCTGCAGCCTTGCAGAAAATTGACATGGACCCAGAGCAGCAGCTTTACTCACCCAAGATAGAGGACATTATAACTGCTGTGATAGAGATGTATGGAGACATCTGGAGTTCTTCATTGGACACGAAAACAACAACAATAGAAATACAGAATTATGTAAATTTATATTTTTTCCCTATTTAATTTAAGAAAATAGCTATAATAAAATAAAAATAGCAACTGTTCGGCGACAATACATATAAAATTTATAATTCAATTTAATATTTTTAATTTTTATAAACCTAGTTAAAATGAATATTTACCGAATTTTAAGAGCGATATGAAGTCTACCCAAATTGGCCACCTGTGTGTACTTTTACTTACTTCAGCATAATCCATTTTAGCGCAATTATCAGCGTATCATTTTAGATTGCCTCTTCCACCTTGTCTAATATCCATAGGGTCCTTTTCCACAATTCTTAAATCCCCGACTCTGCAAAATGGTGCTACATTTCTGTTATGCTATTAAAGCAAGTAAGAAGAATGAATCCGTTATCAATTTAACTTTACATATTATTTATTATTAATAGGAAATTATACAAAACATATCTTGGTATATATGTCTACATGAAAATAACAAAAACAATAATTATTATATACATACAAGTTCCTTTTCAAACACGAGCTCATCTATAGCCATTGTTACTCTCTCTCTCTCTCTCTGTGTAATATTCCAACAATGTTCAGGTTTGTTACACTTGAAACATATTGGTCTTCCATCTCCCGTTTCTTTCTATTGTGTCGTCGTGTCTCTTCATTCACATACACGACTGCGTGGGCAAATATGAATTTGAATATGAATTTATTGCCAACACAAGATGAGGTACAAAACTGACTTAACATGCTACTGGACTGTCGTCCTGAAACTGACAACGGTATTTATATATTAAAAAGCACAATTAATAATTATGCGAAATAGTGCTATCTTTTAAAAGCATAACCAACTAAGCAAAATAGTTCAAATACAATATAAGTAAAGATTTAATTAAAAGGCATATATTGTATCGAAATATCATTCATTTCACCAATATTTCAGTTGGCTGAACGCCAACCTTTGTCAAGGTATTATAACATATTTTACCCGAGTGAATGTTTGTCTAACGAACATTTGTTAAAACAATTCTCTTTAAACTTATAAAACGTACTCGGCTTCGCCCGGGGTTTCACCCGAGTAAAGGTTTGTCTAGCGAACATTTGTTAAAACAATTCTCTAAAAACTTATTAAAAAATAAAAAAATATATTTTGATAATTTGAAACTCGTAAATTTGAATCTCTCGATAAAGTGAACATTTTTTTCCCGGTTCCTGTGTGCCTTGTCATCCTGAATTTTGTCTTTCCTAATTTTCTACATTAGAAAATCATAGTTTTATCTAGTGAACATTTTTTCCCGGTCCCTTGAGAAATACTCGATAAGTTGAATAAAATCAATATTAATTGGTTCCCTCGGTAATTGGAAGTTAAAGGAATAGTATATTCGCCTTGGAATTGTATCATTATTCTTGTCGCAAATAAATTGCCGTGTCATCCTGAGATAATCTTACTTTTGATAAATAATATTTAAGATAACAAACTTAGTGATAAAAAAACTTGTTATCATCGTCACAATGGGGGCGCTGCTTGCGAGTTAAATCTACAAATCTGCAAATAACTCTAAGGATATTCAAGATATTCATGAAATTATTTTTCAAAAACCTTCCCGGTGATATACCTAATAATATCCCAAAATTTCACGGCGATTGGATGTATGGTTTTTGAATCTATAGAGTACAGATAGACAGACAGACAGACATTCAATTTTATATATATAAGATAATATAAATGAGTTTTAAAAATTGTAAAAAAAAAAAATGCATCGGCCGGGAATCGAACCCGGGCCGCCCGCGTGGCAGGCGAGCATTCTACCACTGAACCACCGATGCTTAAAAAAATGGCCATATTTAGGTATTCATTCCATTCCGGATTAGTCCGCGTAAAAAAAAGTTCTTCAAATGAAAAAAGAAATAGCCAAAAATACTAATCAAAATGCAGCCGAAAATTTTCCTCAGGTTTATAAAAAGCGACATGCAAAATTTGGTACCAATTGGTTCAGTAGTTTTTGAGTTTATCGCGAAACAGAAAGACAGACAGAAATTGACTATCTATATACAGGGTGATCCAAAAGTCCCGCACAACTTTAAAAATTAATAACTCCGCGAATATTTGCGCTAGAGCAATGCGGTAAACACCATTGTGTTCAGGATGCAATGGGATTTTTTGTGGCAAATAATGAAAAATTCGAAATTGATTTTAGTTAATATTTTATTCGCTAGATGGCGCTCTCCCAGAATCAGATATTCAGCGGCTAAATTGTTTGATAAATTGAAAAATATAACTGATCGACACGTATTTTTTCTTTTTGAATACCAGGAAAGAACCCTAATAATATCAAATGATAAATTAATAAAACACCATTCCGCCAAAAGTTAGAAGAAATGGTTAACGATTTTTAAATACAATCTGAGATATGTAAAATAGGTATATGCAAATTTAAACATGTAGCAAAAAAAAAAAAAAAGATATTTTAGATGCGGTTTGCTGGAATCCTTTCAGCTTTTTAAATTTCGAAAATAATAATTTTCTATTTTTTTTAATTCAACTTTCTCTCAGTATCGATTATATTTATTTTTATTCATTTGAAAAATATTTATCTATCTCTGATGATTTATTTTACTCTGGAATGCCGTTGTTGTTTTTGTCGTGTCCAATAAAGAGCCTCAGATTGTCCATGCATCTCTATCACTGCAGCAGCAGCATTGTCCACTATCTTGGGTGTGTAAAGCAGCTGCTCTGGGTCTATGTCAATTTTCTGCAAGGCTGCGGGCATGAGAATATGTGGGTAGGTGTTAGTTCCACACCAGGACAGTTGTTGCATGTTCTATAGGTTCTTGTGCCATCTGGATGTATTGCCATCCTTTATAATGTTTTGTTCTAAATCTTGTTATAGTTTTGTCATTTTTCTCTCGGAGTTTATTTCACATTTTGATCTTTCTTATTTTTTGTTTAATTATCTTGTATTTTGCAAAAGCATTAGCGTCAAATAATGACATTTGTTCTTTCCTTTGGCTCAACTTTCTGGCTTCTTTTGCAAATTCAACTACCATTTCATTACCCCCGATCCAAACACTGGCAGGAATCCATTGTAGAATGCAGTTATTCTCCAATGATATCAGTTGAGTAAGTAACGAGTGTATTTTCTGTGTGATTATAGTATTGCCCTTCTGAATTGCTTCTAGATCGGATATGAAGTCGTTGTACGGTATATTATAATTCCTTCTGCTTGATGCAGGGATGGTTGGTTCAGGCATACATCAAGAGCTTTCCAGATAGCTGTCAGTTCACAAGTGAAGTTTGACGAAATCTTTCTTGCTCCTTCTTTGATTTTGATGTATGTTCCATCTTCCAGCCCCTCCATTACTTATGGTAAGGTCTGATGATCCATCTGTATATGCTGTTAAAAAATTTATCTGATCGCATAAACCAATTGTGTCAAGTCCTTTCTTTTTAAGTATGTTTTTGTTCTCTTTTTTTTTATTGCAGAGTTCATCCAGGTTAAGATTGATGATTACATTTGATGGCAATGGGGTAGGAAATATTGGTTATTCTCGAATTTGAAATTCAATATGTTTCATTTTTATGCTCTTTCTAATATTGTTGTTGTACTGAAGTGTTGAAGATCTTTTGAGCCTTTCTTTTTGTGTCCAGTTTAAATAGGTTCTATGGGATATGTGTTCGGTTTCTTTAGTTTTTAAGCTATTGGTGAATTTTATAGTTTTTAATTGTCTTCTGCTTTCAAGTAGGTCTAGACCACATTCTCTCTGAATTTTCTAATTGTTGGTATTTGAAATAGAACCAGTGATTAATTTGGCCGCTTTTGCTTGAACACTGTCTAGTCTTCTTTTTAGTGATGAACTTGAGGGAGCCCAAACAGGTGTTGCATATTCCATTATTGGCCTTATTAAGGTGATATAGGTTGTTCTGAGAATTTTAGGTTTTGCTCCCCAATATGTTCCACATAGCCTTCTCAGAATGTTTAGGTTTCTGGTAGCTCTATTTGAGGTGCTAATTATGTGTTCTGTAAATCGCAATTCCTCATCAAGTATCACACCTAGGTAATTTGCAGATCAAATTTTATCAATTATATGATTGTTTATGCTTATTTTGGAGTTGAATTCATGCCTTTTTTCCTGTCAGTGAAGGAGACCTATAGGTTTTTGTTTATTGGGTTTATTGTCATTTTGAGTTTCATTGCCCACTCCTCCAGTCCTCTCATTGATGTGTTCAGTATTTTTCTGATATTTCTGTACTGCTACTTGTGTGTCATGTGGCTATATAATCTGCATAACAGGCAACTTTTGTGTCTTCAGTGAGGATGGATATTGTTAAGGTTGTGTCGTAATTAGATGTACAACAACTCAAACTTGACCATGACTCTTTTTTTAGCTCTTATTCTTTTCGTTTGGCCAACAACAAATGTCCAATTTATATACACATATATTTTTACATAATGAGGCTTTAAATAATACGAATAATATTCTTCTATTTACATAAACAACAGTTAATATATAGCGAGATGAGTAGAGGACTGAGCACATCCCTGAGGTACACCAGCCCATGTTCTTCGGTCCTTGGAAAATGTTCCATTGACCCGAATCTTCATCCTTCTTCCCCTTAAGAAGTCTGTAATCCAGATTATGGTTTTTCCTCTTACTCCAATGTTGTGCAGCCTTTCAAATAATTTCTACACTCGATAAAAAGCTGAGGTCTTATCCAGGAATACGACCGTTGTCTTCTTTGGCGGTTTTTCCTAGAAATCTATTATTGATTGACAGAAGTAGAACAGTTTATCAGTTGTACAGTGTCTGGATCTTTAGGCAGTTTGGTAGAAGTTTATTTTATTATTGTTAATGAGCCAGACTATGAGCCTATAGAGTGGATAATTCATTCTGTTATTTTACAAAGTATGCTGGTGAGATCAATTGGCCGATAGTTCTTGTATTCCTTGGCATCTTTGTTTGGTTTCAGTATTGGCACTATAATTGATATCTTCCAATTCTTTGGTAGTTTACCAGTTTGCCATGAAATGTTCAGCATTCGTAGGAGTTGATTTTTAGCTTTGTCTCCAAAGTGTTTAATCATTTAACCAAAAATTAGATTATCTCCTGGTGACCTCTTGGATTTAACTTTTCTATTGTTGAGTTTAGCTCATTCAGTGTGAAGTCTCTCGAGTAAATATCTTGTTGATGGTAATTTCTTGCTTGTTTAACTAACCTGTTTATATTATTTTTTAGAGTCCTGCCTTCATTTGTATAGCTGAGTCTGTATAGCTGATTGTTTTAAAACACTAATTATATTCCAGTGATAGCTTTCCTTTTTTTGGATCCATTTTTTTTTTTTGCAGAATTCTGCCCATTTTTCTCTCTCTCTCTCTTGTTTGAATATCCAAATTTCTTGTTCTATTTTGTGACTAATTTCAATGAGTTCCTTTATGATTTCTTCTGTTTTATTTGTTTTAAAAGGTTCATTGATATTGTCTCTCTCTGCAATCATTGCCTCGATATTGTGGTCCTTCCAGTAAAGTATTCACAGGTCTTTACGTCTATCTCTAGGTATCGATACTTTTGCAGCTTTGGATATGTTCGAAGAGAATTTTTCCTATTTTTTGTCAATCGTTCTGTGATTTAATTCTTCGTTGCACAGTTCTTCAAGCTTCTCTGTGAATTTTTTCCAGTGTTCTTTTATTCTGTTGGAAATTCTCAATTTTAAATTTTAGGGTTGTTAAAATTGGTCTGTGGTCACTGATTGCACTTTTCAGAATTTTCCATTGTGTTGTGGGTGCGATGTTGTAATTTATCGCTGTGATGTCTATTGCGGTTTCTGTGCCTGTGGACTTGGATAGATAGGTGTTATTTTCGTTTTTAACAGTGTAAGGTCGAGGTCGGTTAGCATGTCCTCAACCTGCTGACCTTTGTTATCCTGGACAGGTGATCCCCAAGTTGGTCTTTTGGCGTTAAAATCACCAGGTATGATTGCGATATCCGAAGACGCTTCACTTAATGTCTCTATCAGGCCTGTATTGATGCTAGTATTATCGTGGTGATAAACATTTATGATTGGAATTGTTTTATCTGTAAGATAGATTTCTATTAACTGAGCTTCTTTCGTGATTTCTCTAGGCTTACTCTGATTATAGGCGATTTCCTTAAATTTGATTTCTAAGGTTTTAATCAAAACGGCAAGTCCTCCTCCGAATTTTCCCGGTCTGTCCTTTCGTAGTGTTGTATAATATTTTATATTGAATCTCAGATTCTGATTCAATTTTGTCTCCTGAGGACAAGAAATATGTACATTGTTGTCACAGAGAAGACAAGTCAGCTCTTTATTTTCCTCTGGGTACCATTTATATTGAGTTGTAGTAGATTGAATTGTGTCCTCGTAGTAGATTTCTCATCATGAGCTCGAGCTGCAGCTCCTGACGCGGCGGTTACCCCGGACGCGGTAGCATTACTGGAGATATCAGTTTTGCTCTTCATTTGAAAATGGGTGCCGTTGCAACGTTAGTCATCTTGGAAACGAACCAGAATTTGGTCAAATATTCCAAGGGTCCAGGGGGGACCGCAAGGAGGTGTGGTCGGACTTCTCCCCTTCCCCCTGGAATGCCGTCACTACAGAATGAAGCACTCTTGGTGAATTTTTTAAATTTTTATTCAGAATCTGCCACTGAAGCTTTACGAGCGTTTCGTTCCTCTAAAGATATTCGAAGCGGTAAAGGACCCATGAGTTGCTACTCTCTAGAGCGAATGATAAAAATTTTAGGAAACTGGATCTCTGGAAGCAAAACCTCGGAGTGGAAGACCATCGACTTGCAAGTCAGTGGCTGTTACGGTTTTCAGAATGCTGAAGCTATTGAAACGTTATCCACGTATGGAGAAGTAAGTGCTAGACAAGTTTCTCGACAAACAGGGATTTCTTATGGAACAGTTTGGAGAGAACACACATTTAGGATTTTTCTATAAAAATACCCTAACAAAATTCAAAGTTTTCACGAGTTGAAAGTGTGCGATTTTGAGAAGCGTCAAGAATTCGCTACATGGGTTTTCCGGCAAATTGATATTGATGAAAACTGTCTGTCAAATGTTCTAAGAACAGATGATGCTCACTTTTATTTAAAGGAGGAATTTAACATTCAAATCTGCCTCATTTTGGCAACAGAAAACCCTAGGATTTTTACAGAAATACCACTTCATCAGCACAGAGTTACAGTTTTGTGTGGGTTCACTTCTTTTATTATTGGGCCATTTTTCTTTGAAAAAATCAATGGAAGAATTTTAAAAACCGTCTTTCTAACTGGTGAACGTTATGTTCAACTTTTGAGAGAAAAGGGTATTCCCATATTGCAGGACAGAAAAGCACTAAGCGAAATAACATTCATGCAAGATGTAGGACCTCCTCATATCTCCCGCGGTGCCAAACAATTGCTGAAGGATATGTTCGGTGAAATTCGTTGATAAGTCGCCACTTTATATACCAGTGGCCTTCAATATCACCAGACTTGACGCCTTACAATTTCGGTTATGGGGGTACATTAAATCTCGTTTTTATCGATGCCGGCATACCACATTGGCCATGTTGAAGGATTCTATCAGATGGCACGTTTTTTAAATTTCAACTATTTAATTGTGACCATTCTGTCATCTATCGTCTGCGAGCGGTGTTTGAGAATGAAGGGCGCCACATTGAGCAAGGATTGTGACCTAATACAAGAGAGAAGGCAGTTTCCTCATGTGTTATATTTTGCAGCTCTTTGTTTTGGGTTATGTAATAATAAATTCTGTCCTCACATCTTGACTCATTTTTTTCTGTGAACAGTAATTTTTTGTTTGTCATTTGCCCACATCTTATATTATGTTGTGCAGGCCAAAGTGTTATAACTTCTCGAATAACACTGGTATACACAATTTTATCCCTTATGTTTAGTTTATCGCTTTTCGCTCATTAGAAGAAATAGCATAAGGAATATTCTCTGTATCCCCCCCCAACTTTAGAAATTTTGCGCAAAAAATAATACAAAATGATTTTACTACCACGTTTTTCAACGCAAAAGGTCGATTTAAAAATGATTTTTTTTTAGGGGATACATTTTCAAAATTATGTACAGTATAATAAACAATGATAACATTTGACAAACCCATAGGATATTTGGAATAAAGTACGACAAATATATTTTGTCACTCCCCTCTATATTTCATTTTTGGATCATGACAAATATCCAGTTAAATAGTCAAGTGTCGCCAATTAGTCAAGAAACTATACATTCCTTATAGCACTAAATCCTATTAGTAGTGCCATCATAATTTTTGGTACTATATTAACATTTCAAAAATCGTGTATTGATATCAGTAGTTATTTTCAAACATTCAATCTATTTAAAAAAACTCCATCTAAAATATAAATATTTTTGCTACATGTTTTAATTTGCATATACCTATTTTACATATCTCAGATTGTATTTAAAAATCGTCAACCAATTCTTCTAACTTTTGGCGAAATGGTGTTTTATTAATTTATCATTTGATATTATTAGGGTTCTTTCCTGGTATTCAAAAAGGAAAAATACGTGTCGTTCAGTTATATTTTCCAATTTATCAAACAATTTGCCGCTGAATCTCTGATTCTGGTAGAGCGCCATCTAGCGAATAAAGTTGTAACTAAAATCAATTTCGAATTTTTCATTATTTGCCATAAAAATCCCATTGCATCCTGAACACAATGGTGTTTACCGCATTGTTCTAGCGCAAATATTCGCGGAGTTATTAATTTTTAAAGTTGTGCGGGACTTTTGGATCACCCTGTAGATAATACCGTAACAGAGTTTTCCATTGTAAAGTCCTGAGCTATCTCCTCCGAAGATTCTGAACTACACATAACAATCTATATACCAAAATTTTCGTTATTTTTTTCTTCGTATGATAGGCCTGTTTTTATTTTCCTAATGTTAACAGTTATTTTTATTTTTTAATTTAATCTATTTTACAATCGTAGATTTTTTGCATTTATCATCATCAATTCATTTGTTTTGAAATGCGTAAAAATGTGTTTTGAAATAATATATATTTCTGATTCATTTGATTATGTAAGTACTTTGTTATAGTTTTTCATTTATATATATAAATTTTTCGAATTGTAGATTGAATTATTACTTTTATTCTATAATAATTATCTTTTATAAGTTTTTGTTATAGTTTTTCATTTGAATTTAGCACAATTTTTGTATCTGGTTATCTTTTTTGGCATCTTTTCATCGCTCTTTGGCATCTTTTTTTTTTCTCATTAATAAGACCTAATCCAAATAATTTAATAGTGTGTGACGTTTCAGCAACAGCATCAGACAGAAGAATAAATGAACTAAAGAATAAAATCTCATTTTTTCTTTTGTCTGATGATGGTGGCATTTGGATTAGGTCTTATTTTTTTTTATTAATTTGTTATAGTTTTTCATTTGAATTTAGCTCCATTTTTGTGTCTTATTTCTTCTTTATATTAAAACTTAGAATTAAGCTTTGCTTTTTTATATACATGTTTATTACACATTTAGCAATACTTTTTATTTATATTTGCTCTTATTTACTCATTTTTTTACTCTTTCACAATCAGATTTTGAAAATGGCTAAATGGCTTCACTTCTCCCTATTTGCTTCTGTAGCTTTTCTTATAAAAAAAATATTAGAACTTAGAATTAAGCTTTGCTTTTTTATATACATGTTTGTTACACATTTAGCAATATATATACCAAAATATTTTTTGAATACTTACCTCTTTTAGTGAATTTTTGTCAGGGGGGCTGCAAAAGTGCCGTACTTATGCAGTATTTTGATGCTTTTCCTGTGAAAAGGATAATGAAATTTAAAATTAAGCTCGCTTTTTTATATACATGTTATTTACACATTTAGCAATATATACACAGAAATATTTTTGGAATATTTAACTTTTTTGGTGAATTTTTGTCAGGGAAGCTATGGACTGCCGTAATCATGCGGCTGCAAAAGTGCCGTACTTATGCAGTATTTTGATGCTTTTCCTGTGAAAAGGATAATGAAATTTAAAATTAAGCTTTGCTTTTTTATATACATGTTATTTACACATTTAGCAATATATACATAGAAATATTTTTGGAATATTTAACTTTTTTGGTGAATTTTTGTCAGGGAAGCTATGGACTGCCGTAATCATGCATTATGTTGATGTTCTTCTCATAAAAAAAAATATTTGGGTTTGGAATTGGGCTTTGCTTTTTTGTATACATGTTTTTTACATATTTAGCAATTTACACACAGAAAAATTTTGGAATATTTAACTTTCTTGGTGAATTTTTGTCAGGGAAGCTATGGACTGCCGTAATCATGCGGCTGCAAAAGTGCCGTACTTATGCAGTATTTTGATGCTTTTCCTGTGAAAAGGATAATGAAATTTAAAATTAAGCTTTGCTTTTTTATATACATGTTATTTACACATTTAGCTATTTATACACAGAAATATTTTTGGAATATTTAACTTTTTTGGTGAATTTTTGTCAGGGAAGCTATGGACTGCCGTAATCATGCATTATGTTGATGTTCTTCTCATAAAAAAAATATTTGGGTTTGGAATTGGGCTTTGCTTTTTTGTATACATGTTTTTTACATATTTAGCAATTTACACACAGAAAAATTTTGGAATATTTAACTTTCTTGGTGAATTTTTGTCAGGGAAGCTATGGACTGCCGTAATCATGCGGCTGCAAAAGTGCCGTACTTATGCAGTATTTTGATGCTTTTCCTGTGAAAAGGATAATGAAATTTAAAATTAAGCTTTGCTTTTTTATATACATGTTATTTACACATTTAGCAATATATACACAGAAATATTTTTGGAATATTTAACTTTTTTGGTGAATTTTTGTCAGGGAAGCTATGGACTGCCGTAATCATGCATTATGTTGATGTTCTTCTCATAAAAAAAATATTTGGGTTTAGAATTGGGCTTTGCTTTTTTGTATACATGTTTTTTACATATTTAGCAATTTACACACAGAAAAATTTTGGAATATTTTACTTTCTTGGTGAATTTTTGTCAGGGAAGCTATGGACTGCCGTAATCATGCGGCTGCAAAAGTGCCGTACTTATGCAGTATTTTGATGCTTTCCCTGTGAAAAGGATAATGAAATTTAAAATTAAGCTTTGCTTTTTTATATACATGTTATTTACACATTTAGCAATATATACACAGAAATATTTTTGGAATATTTAACTTTTTTGGTGAATTTTTGTCAGGGAAGCTATGGACTGCCGTAATCATGCATTATGTTGATGTTCTTCTCATAAAAAAAATATTTGGGTTTGGAATTGGGCTTTGCTTTTTTTGTATACATGTTTTTTACATATTTAGCAATTTACACACAGAAAAATTTTGGAATATTTTACTTTCTTGGTGAATTTTTGTCAGGGAAGCTATGGACTGCCGTAATCATGCAATATGTTGATGTTCTTCTCATAAAAAAATATTTGGGTTTAGAATTGGGCTTTGCTTTTTTATATACATACTAGCCGAGTGACCCGGGCAACGCCCCGGGTTTACCCGAAGGACCCGCAGGTGAGAAACTATAGAAGAAAAATTTTAACAAATCAGAAAATGAAATTGCAAACATCAGAACTACACTACTTTAAGGACATGAGAGCACATGCACTGTATCACCATACGTGTACCATTTTCAAAGACCCTGCTTAGGATTAAAACTTCTCAGAAGCATAACAATAGTACCAACCTAGAGGTTAACTGGTGTGGATGCATTCCTCTGGGAGTGAGACTATTGAGAAATTCAGTAGGGAGTTATTTTGCTTCTCCGCATTCTAACACTCCAACTGATAACACTGTGGAAACACTGACTCATGTTTGGTAAGCAATTTCAGGGAAGAAACTATAGACATTGGATTAAATAAATTATTAATTAAATTGCATTAAATAAAAATTATTAGATTTAAATAAATATTATTAGAGTGAAAAAAAAAAAGAAAGAAATTAACAAATTATAAAATAAAATTTCGAAAATACAACTATATTGCAGATAAGATAAGAGGACCTTATTAAAAAATACATAAACAAACTGTAATTCGACACTCGATAATTCGACACTTTCGATAATTCGACCATTTAAAAAATCAAATTTACAAGGTTGATTGTTGTTTAAATACAACTTTGCTTTTGCATGCATAAACACAGGCTCTTGTAGCAAGAACCCAAATATTATTTATAGTCATAGCAAAAGCCAACTTTAGTGAAAACTGATGCCTCTTCAGAATGAATGGAAGACTGAAATCTGAAGGAGCAGAAGATATGGGTCATTTATACTTTCACCAATGCCTTTAGGATCTTTGCGATGGAACGCGTATGGTGTTTCAGCGCATGTGCTCTCATGTCCTTGAAGCACATATACTGACAGTGCCCAAAGTTGAACACACTGTATAGTGTCTGAAATATCTTTGGCCCCTTCGGATACCAACCTTCGCTTCATTCTAGAGAGGCGTTAGTTTTCATGTCATATCTGTAATATAGTTTTGTTGTTTGCAATTTTCTTTTTTTTTTCCTTTCAAATATGTATCCACTCTGAAATATAGTTTGTAAATTTTTATTCCAATTTATTTTCTTATATATATATGTATTTTTTTTCATTTCCAAAATATTTATTTATACTTTCACCAATGCCTTTAGGATCTTTGCGATGGTAAACAGATATGGTGTTTCAGCGCATGTGCTCTCATGTCCTTGAAGCACATATACTGACAGTGCCCAAAGTTGAACACACTGTATAGTGTCTGAAATATCTTTGGCCCCTTCGGATACCAACCTTCGCTTCATTCTAGAGAGGCGTTAGTTTTCACTAAGGTTGGCTTTTGCTATGACTATAAATAAGGCTCAAGGCCAAACCTTGGCTACAAGAGCCTGTGTTTACGCACGGACAACTTTATATGTGGCTTTTTCAAGTGTGCGAACATTGGATAGCATACATGTAAAGATGACCCATATCTTCTGCTCCTTCAGATTTCAGTCTTCCATTCATTCTGAAGAGGCATCAGTTTTCACTAAAGTTGGGTTTTGCTATGACTATAAATAATATTTGGGTTCTTGCTACAAGAGCCTGTGTTTATGCATGCAAAATCAAAGTTGTATTTAAACAACAATCAACCTTGTAAATTTGATTTTTAAAATGGTCGCATTATCGAAAGTGTCGAATTATCGAAAGTGTCGAATTATCGATAGTGTCGAATTACAGTTTGTTTATTTATTTTTTAATAAGGTCCTCTCATCTTATCTGCAATATAGTTGTATTTTTCGAAATTTTATTTTCTAATTTGTTAATTTTTTCTTTTTTTTCACTCTAATAATATTTATTTAAATCTAATAATTTTTATTTAATGCAATTTAATTAATAATTTATTTAATCCAATGTCTATAGTTTCTTCCCTGAAATTGCTTACCAAACATGAGTCAGTGTTTCCACAGTGTTAACAGTTGGAGTGTTAGAATGCGGAGAAGCAAAATAACTCCCTACTGAATTTCTCAATAGTCTTACTCCCAGAGGAATGCATCCACACCAGTTAACCTCTAGGTTGGTACTATTGTTATGCTTCTGAGAAGTTTTAATCCTAAGCAGGGTCTTTGAAAATGGTACACGTATGGTGATACAGTGCATGTGCTCTCATGTCCTTAAAGAAGTGTAGTTCTGTTGTTTGCAATTTCATTTTCTGATTTGTTAAAAAAAATTTTCTATAGTTTCTCACCTGCGGGTCCTTCGGGTAAACCCGGGGCGTTGCCCGGGTCACTCGGCTAGTTATATATATATAGAGATATAGAGATTTACTCTTCATTGTTGGCTTTTTAACTTACATTCATTCTTCATTGTTGGCTTTTTATATTATATTTACTCTTCATTGTTGGCTTTTTATCTTACATTCATTCTTCATTGTTGGCTTTTTATATTACATTTACTATTCATTGTTGGCTTTTTATCTTACATTCACTCTTCATTGTTGGCTTTTTTTCTTACATTCATTCTTCATTGTTGGCTTTTTATATTACATTCACTCTTCATTGTTGGCTTTTTATCTTACATTCATTCTTCATTGTTGGCTTTTTATATTACATTCCCTCTTCATTGTTGGCTTTTTATATCATATAGAAAATCATAGTTTTATCTAGTGAACATTTTTCCCGTGTCACATTGCCGTGTCATCCTGAGATAATCTTACTTTTGATAAATAATATTTAAGATAACAAACTTAGTGATAAGAAAACTTGTTATCATCGTCACAATGGGGGCGCTGCTTGCGAGTTAAATCTACAAATCTGCAAGTAACTCTAAGGATATTCAAGATATTTATGAAATTATTTTTCAAAAACCTTCCCGGTGATATACCTAATAATATCCAAAAATTTCACGGCGATTGGATGTATGGTTTTTGAATCTATAGAGTACAAACAAACAAACAGACATTCAATTTTATATATATAGATTTATTGTGTATCAACAACAAACTCAGCGTCACATAACGTCAACAGAATTAAGTTTTAAAAATATTTTGGTATATTCAATGGGGAGAAAAAATTTGATATATATATTCATATTATTGGCAAAATAATATTTGTAAAATATGGGTGTGGATATTTTGAAAATTAACAATAACGCCTATTTTATATTTATAATTATTTGTACTATGTGTAAAAAGATTTTTCGTATAAAAATTAAAATAAAAATAACAAATTATATATAAAAGAAATGTTAAACTAAATAACACAAAATAAGTAAATATGTTAATACACAACACTTTCACTATATTTTCGTTTGAATGAAATTCGATAGAATGGTTTTAGTACAAATTGAGATTTTAAGATTGGCTAGGAAAAGATATCTAAGCCGGGGGTTGTTCTTGTTGTGTTTAGGAACGGAGACCCGGGACTTGGAATAGTCTTGATAGTGTCTTGTGACAGCCGAAGAAGTCCTTTGTTGCCCTTGCTTATGGGCTGATCATAGTGTGGCCCATTATCTTGAATTTTAGAGTTTTCCAGACGTTCACAACAATCCTTTTCAAACGTGTCCATCAAGAAGTTAATTTATAGATTTAGAGGGATTTAGATAAAGAGAGAAAAGAATATTCCATTTTGATCCCTCAATAAACCATTTTATTCTCTCTTTTTTTCTTCTTCTATTTTTGAAGGTCAACCTTGTAACACGTAACAAAGATATTCTCTGAAAATAGAATACTGGTTCATTCCACTTTTACATTCTATTAGACCTCATTTTTATTTATTTCTTGTTCGCATCCGATACAAAATCCTATATTAGACGGTTCTTTATAGTTTTTCCAAATGGTGATTCTGGATTTATGGAGGTTCAACCAGATCTTGGCGCTTTCTATCATGTTCATGGTGGCATAACGAGCAATAGGGTAGTCCGCCCAGCAGTAGAGAAATCCAATCTCTTTGAGAGACTCAATCCATTGGCGAAGATATTCTGTCCCATCATACTTTGAGATATCTATGTTGGTTCAGGACATCTGGGATGGTTCTTGCATCTCCACATATTGTTGTACCAAGTTACAGTTTGGAAGTTTCATCATCCTTAATCTTTTCTTCATGTTGGCTGTCTTTCCTGAGTGTGTACATATATAAATATACATATACGGCACATATACTAACTATATATAGTATTAATAATACTATATACATACTAAATTTATATTAGTATTACTAAATAACACCTACCCACATATTCTCATGCCCAGCAATGGCCTTACAGAAAATTGACATGGACCCAGAATAGCAGCTTCACACACCCAAGATAGTGAACATTGTGACTGCTGTGATAGAGATACATGGAGAAATCTGAGGCTCTTCATTGGACATGACAACAACAACAGAAAATTGACATGGACCTAGAGCAGAAGTATTGTACACCCAAGATAGAGGACATTGCGACTACTGTCATAAAGATGCATGGGGACATCTGAGGCTCTTCATTGGCCACGACAACAGCAACAACATATACTAAAATTTAAAGGATACAAAGATGATTAGCATGGCCCCTGAGATAGGATGACACGAAAAATCGTAAAATGTTCTGAGCGTATTTCAACCATCATAAATAATGAATAAGTGAATAACAAAGCAATATCTTCAAACTATACAAATTTTCTATTTCCCTCACACCCTTTTAAATATAAATAGAAATAAATATGTAAATAAAAACAATACTACAAAATATAAAGAACGTGTAGTAAATTTCTTTCAATTTCAAATGAAAACAAATAATATCGTAGATTATTTTGAGTGATTGAAGGGGCTTATCAAACATGATGCAATAATACGAAACTGTTTTAAAAGGAATGTAAAATTTGTGGATGTTTTATAAGAAGAGAACAAGTATAAATTTTAACTAGGTTTACTCGTATGTACACTTGAACCTGTATATATGTTATATATATATAAATGAATGTTTGTATGTTTGTTTGTTTTTCCGGTATACAAATTCGCAGTAGTTCACTAATTCAAACCAAAATTTCCATAAATAGGTAATAAAATACGGGGAAGACGATAGGCTATTTTAAAAAATATATAAATCAATTATTAAAACTATATATTCAAATTATTCTACTTAGCTCACGAACAGCGCCCTCTATCAAAGATTAGATTAAATTATGCTGATGCAAACAAATAGATAATGCTAATAACAAACAATAAAAAAAAACTTATCTAAATATATATCACTCGGGTAGATATGCACACGGGTCAATCCCGGGGCGAAGCCCGGGTCACCCGTCTAGTGTTATATAAAAAATTGTATTTAATTTTAAAATATAATTCCCAGATCAAATTACTCTGTAAGGTCGACCACCATATGTCGCGACACTCCCTTTATAAAACCCATTGTTGTTGTTTCCCGTTGGCCGGCTCAAATATTATTGCACATATGAAAATATGTAATCTTTTATTTTCTTCTTTACGCCTTAAATCATGTATTTATTCCTTAATTATGTCTTTTGTGTTTCATAAGCTCAATTAAAGCTAATTATGATCTAGACTGTTTATATTTTCAAGATTTACCACGACTACATACCAATACCATTTAGTACCAATGTACTCAATAGAACCAGCAAATATCATAATAACATTCATGTATCAAGCATATGATCAATAATTATATATAAGATATTCTAAAATCAACAGAAAATCTCTTATTGTAATATATATATACTAGACGGGTGACCCGGGCTTCGCCCCGGGATTGACCCGTGTGCATATCTACCCGAGTGATATATATTTAGATAAGATTTTTTTTATAATTGTTTTTTATTAGCATTATCTATTTGTTTGCATCAGCATAATTTAATCTAATCTTTGATAGAGGGCGCTGTTCGTGAGCTAAGTAGAATAATTTGAATATATAGTTTTAATAATTGATTTATATATTTTTTAAAATAGTCTATCGTCTTCCCCGTATTTTTTTACCTATGTATGGAAATTTTGGTTTGAATTAGTGAACTACTGCGAATTTGTATACCGGGCATACAAACAAACAAACATACAAACATTCCTTTTTATAGATATATAGATATAGATATAGTTATTCTATCTCAGCTAGTTTGTTCTATCCTAATGACTCTCATTCCCCGCTGGAATATGCCAATCATCTTATCACCAGCTATTGCACGCGGTGGGCCCCAGGGTCGCTCGGCCCCACACCCCGGTATATAAAGGAGGGATGTCTTAGCTGCCTCACCGTCTGGACATGCATCTCGTCGTAAGTACTGGCTACCTCTACATCTAGATTTACTATAGTACCTCTTTCTTGGATATATTAATATGATTTTATATTAATGATTATGATGATTATATTATAATAATAAGAAGAATAAGCAACAACAACAATTTTTCTTGAAAAAAGACACCTCGGCCAGTATAAATCTTTTTATTACCACGACGTTTCGACAAAAAGCTTTTGTCCTCGTCAGGAGCAAATAAAAATTAAAACATGTAGCAAGGCGATAAAAATTGGTCTAAGGCTCTAAGGGCGTTCTCACGCGATATTCGAAATTTTGTACAACATCCAAAGCACGAGTCAAAAATAAATATTTAACTCATAAAGACTACGATCTTTGAAATAAAATTATGATATACATATTTATATATATTAAGAAATTGTAAACAAAAATAAATATAAAAATAACAACAACAAGATGATTCAATTCTTACACACACTCTTATATATTTTTTAAATTAAAAAGGCATATATCATTATGCTGGCTGTCTTTCTTGAACATGTACATATACTAATATGTTTGAAAATAGAGCAATCCATATATTATATTATTTAAAAATGCCTATTTTGGATCATAAAGTTTTATTTCCGATATTTCGTGTGGCAACTCGCCAAATTTCTTCTCGAAGAAGTTTGGCGAGTTGCCACACGAAATATCGGAAATAAAACTTTATGATCCAAAATAGGCATTTTTAAATAATATACTAATATTCATATAAGGTACATATACTAACTATATATAGGATCAAAGGATTCTTAGGATCAAAATATCATTTATTTTATTAATATTTCAGTTGGCTAAACGCCAACCTTTATCAAGGTATTATAACATATCAATGTGTGTCAACAACAAACTCAGCGCCACATAAGGTTAACAGTATAACGTTAACAGAAATAGGCATTATTGTTAATATTCAAAAATTTCACACCCTTATTTTACAAAATTTATTTTGTCCATAATTTAAATGTATATATAAAATATTTCTCCCTATTGAATATAAGAAAAAAAAATTTTAAACTTAATTCTGTTGACGTTATGCAGTACTGAGTTTGTTGTTGACACACATTAATATGCTATAATACCTTGATAAAGGTTGGCGTTCAGCCAACTGAAATATTGGTGAAATAAATGATATTTTGATCCAATATATGTCTTTTTAATTAAAGATTTATTTATGGATTGCTCTATTTTCAAACCTCATATATATTTATAAATTTAATTGTCATCTATCGATAACATTTGTAACAAATAAATTTACTGGTAATGTGTTTCTTTTCAATAATATCAACTACTGATGATCCAAGCCCTCTCATTCAATAAATTATATCATTGCAGTAAGGTCTGTAGAGATAATATTTGATGATATTATACCAGGCCCTTTCATTCAATACCTTATATCATTGCAGTAAGGTCTGTAGAGATAATATTTGATGATATTATACCAGGCCCTTTCATTCAATAACTTATATCATTGCAGTAAGGTCTGTAGAGATAATATTTGATGATATTATACCAGGCCCTTTCATTCAATAACTTATATCATTGCAGTAAGGTCTGTAGAGATAATATTTGATGATGTTATACCAGGCCCTTTCATTCAATAACTTAAATCATTGCAGTAAGGTCTGTAGAGATAATATTTGATGATATTATACCAGGCCTTTCATTCAATAACTTATATCATTGCAGTAAGGTCTGTAGAGATAATATTTGATGATAATATACCAGACCCTTTCATTCAATAACTTATATCATTGCAGTAAGGTCTGTAGAGATAATATTTGATGATATTATCAAGAAGCTCCATCCAGATGGGACACCTGTCAATCATCCCTGGACCCCGGGGGGGACAACAGGTGTGACGGGTTCTCGGAATCTTATCGGCAAATAAGGAAAATGGGACGCCTCAGTACCTGACCACTCTCATTATTATTATCTTTACCTGGGGATAAGATGTTTTTATCATCTGAATCTCTCTCCCTTAAATATCTCTTGTAAATAATTTTATTGGAGAACTAAAAGGTAAATACCCACCTTTATAACAAATTAATTATCTCCAAATTTGCCCTCGCTTTATTAATCTCCGCGACAATATTATTGAAAAGACCCATATTGTCAGTGAATTTTTTTTTACAAACTCTTATATATTGATTATTTTATTATCAATAACAAATTTTAATGAATTTTTATACACCTATCCCCCGATTTATACGGTAGATACGTTCCTGAGAAAAACGTGTAAATCGAGGTATAGGTGTATATTAAACTGTCAAATCTGAATAGATGTTCGCCCTCTCATGAATCAGAGCCTCCCAATATTCTTTTCAACATAGGTAGTATAGAGTAGAATATCGCATTTTAGTATAGTGCGATAAAAAAAACAAAAAAGAAACTTATTTGGAAAACCGTGTAAAAGCGAAAACGTGTAAAACAAGTACCATGTAAATCGGGGGATAGGTGTAATTAAATTTGCACATCTCTCTCTCTATGTTGTTTTCCATATTTATTAAAGAAGAATTATTATTTTATAATTATAATATTTTGGAATAATCTTCTGAAATTTAAATTACAATATTTAACATGCTTTGTATTTATTTATGTTAAATATTTCATTATTCTTTGATTTTTCATCATAGTTAGACAACACTGTACTTTCTTTTGCTTCTCTAATTTTGAATAAGGTATTTTTGTTGATATAATGTCACGGTATCGAAGACAAATATTCCAAAAGCTTAACTGAAGTAATTTATTAATTAAACTTATATATTGAAAAATATGTCAATTGATATTTACAAGTGGTAATTTACAAGCATGGTAAGGAGTGATGACTATGCGAATATTTATGTTGATAGAAAACAGAGTACACCTATCCCCCGATTTACACGGTACTTGTTTTACACGTTTTCGCTTTTACACGGTTTTCCAAATAAGTTTTTTTTTTGTTGTTTTTTTCGCACTATACTAAATGCTACTGTGATTGAACACATGCGCTGTGTACACATCTCACGAGGAATCCCGAGCTTATGTGCTGACCACATATTTTAACCTGTCAATGCATTTTATTTTTATTTCTGTGTACACCTATCATCCGATTTACACGTTTTTCTCAGGAACGTATCTACCGTGTAAATCGGGGGATAGGTGTATTCAAAACTAATTATTCAGTGGCAATATTATGGTTAACCTCGTGGTAACCTATTGAAAAGTAAAACACAAAGTATTGTGACAATCCCTTATTTCTATATAGGAAACGTTACACAATAAAACACAGCATTGGAGGATAAATCTCTTACTTTATTAAACGTTTTCTCAAGCTTTCAGGTACTGTGAACCCATCTACTTGAGTATAAATCGAAATTTCGTTATATATTCCTTAAGAAAGGTTTACAGTAGACGAAAGCTTGAGAGAATGCTTAGCAAAGTATTTATTTATTACCAGTTGCAAATAAGACACGCTATATCCGATCTGGATAATTGCGCGTGAACCTATTTACAATAATTGTAGTAGAGTAGATAACATAATTGTCAAAAATAAAATAAACAATTAAGAAAAAGAGCATTGAATAAACATATACATTAAACAAATAAGCAACAACATAAGCAGATAGAAGAAATCGCAAGGTAGTTATTTACAGTATGTTAAGCAATGATGGAAGTTGATTTAATAAAGTTATCTGTAATAATTAGTATCGTGGAGAGAGAAAGTTGATCAAGTTGAGCTATTTACAATGAGCTATGTTCTATATTAACTTATTAATTATTTACATTGATGTAAATCAAGTCACATAGTAGTGTAATTCCTCAAGCTGAATGAAGTTGTCTATTTATAATAAAAAGTCTGCAGAACCTATTAAACTCCGTATATCTTTCCCTATTATAAACTATTTGACCCAGATAGGTTCTTTACATCTTGCGCTCTGCTGTCTTAGGTTTGACACCAGTGGGCATGAGTTCAGAATGTGTTCGGGGGTTTCTTCTTCCGCTCCACAAGAGCATCTGGGCGAATCTATTTTTCTAATTCTAAAGAGATATGATTTGAAGTTACCATGACCCGTAAAGAATGCTTAACAAAGTAATATTATCGTTTTCTCGAAGGCTGCGTTTCATTGTAATTAACATTTTACTATGGGGATATATCTTATTTGAAGATAATCTACATGTATAGCTGCAGTGATTCTATATGCTGATTTGTTCTATTTGTTTTTAAGAAGAATAATTACGTAAATATGCATATATGCTTATTTTGCATGATTTTCTCTAAAATCAGAATGTATATCGAGTTTTAGACAATAACTGTGAAAGATATTTGATACACAGTTTGTACTATTTACTTCAAACATCATATATAATACAGAGATTCATATATTTTATATTGTTGCCAGTAAAACTAGAATATTAATAAGTTCTAAATACTACTACAAATTATTGTCTTGAAAACTAGGAAGGCTTTGAATTAACGCGGCCTCTCTGAATTATATTTTTAAATAACATATGTTAAGTATATAAATGAACGCGATTTATGCAAATATTCATATAGAACAGAACAAAAATATGGAAGATTGGAAAATTATTCATTTAATTAGGTGATTTATCAAAATTTCGACACAGAAGATATGTGCGGGCGCAATGAGTATTAGGTTACTCATATTGATATAAAAACCTCAAGACATCTACTGATCGATTGCCCAACGTTTCAAGATTATAGAATGAAGAATGAACTAGTTGTTTGTGAACTTAACAATTTGATTTCCGATAAAAATCATATTTAAAGTTCAATTCATTTTGTAAATACATTCAAAACTTTCTACAAAATCTGGATCTCTAATGTTTTCATGAGTTGAATAATGTAAATAACTTATGTAAATAAACTTTTCTCCTTGTTTGGCGCAAGTATCCCTTGCGGGATATAGCGCTTTGGAAATAAAATAATTGTAATAATTGTAATATATGAACATTTACAAAAAATATAGTTTGTATTCGCCGTAATAATATTATTAGCCAAATAATAAGAAAAACAAGAACATTTGGAACAAACATATATATTGTGAGAACTTGGCTCATTAGTGGTAAACCCTCCCAGCGGTTTCTCCAATTTAATCTACCAGAGAGCGTCTAAGAGCTCTAATACTGTATTGAACGATTATGCTTATATATGCTACACTGAAGCATGTTTGTAGATATATTCGTTTTTAATAAATTTTAGAGTCAATATTAATGTTCTCTCGCAACACAAAATTGAAAATAAATGTCGATTTTTTAAAAGCATGGAACTTTTTATGCTGTAGATATTCAAATCAATAAAAAAAAACTGCCATACAATAGTGAGGAGATTTATTGTTCTTTTCTCTATATCAAATCACTATTTCATATTTATTATTTCACATTTCCCTTGTTTTGTTTCCAGGTGAGACTGAGTGTGGTTGCCTTGGCTCTGGGCTGCGGCCTAGCTTACCCTGCTGACTACTACAGCAAAGCCTTCGCTTCCCTGGACTTGGGACCTGCCATCATGGTAAGTTAAGCAATTTTGCATAAATAACTCATTTTGTCAAAATATATTCTAATATGTGAATAAAATATGAAAAAATATATATATATCGAATGATAGAATCCTCTGAAATATAAAAATTGTTACTTGTATATATTTCTATGAAAAATAGACATATTTCGGCCAGTTAGAGGTTTTAATTTTTTCAACGTTTCGACAAAAATATTTTGTCTTCGCCAGAAGTAAATGAAAAACAAAGTATTTAACAAGGCGTTAAAAAGAACAATTTTTAACGCCTTGCCAAATGCTTTATTTTCATTTACTTCTTCTGGCGAAGACACAAGATTTTTGATCACACAAGACTATGCAATATAATATGATGCGGCTTGTGATTGTAAAACGACATTTAAAAATTATCCCGCATGAGTTTCTTTTCAATGAAAAATCAAAATTTATTTAAAGGATAAATAACGATTATTTCTAACCTTATTTATGTATTATTTACGAACGGAAAAATATGTCCAGGGTAGCCTAGTGGACATGGCATCTGCCCGGTAAGCGGAACACTGTGGGTTCGTTTCCCATCCCTGGACACTTTAATTTTTCCGTTTATCATTACTCTTCACAATTCATCCTTTCATTATCATCCTTAAGGTTAGTTAATCGTTATTTCTCCTTTAAATAAATATTTATTTTTCATTGAAAAGAAACTCATGCGGGATAATTTTTAAATGTCGTTTTACAAACACAAGACTATAATAGAAAATCTGAGACAATGGAACCTAATGGAGATCGTTTAAACGACTTGAGGAATACGCAACAACAACAACCTTTTAAGAAAAACACGAACTTTTGGGACAACCATATACATGAGGTCTAATTTTGGCATTTGTTTCGACGCGAGAAGCGTTCAATGCTTTTTATAGATCAATTTCCTCCCGGCAAAATTTTCATCTATAAACTGATATGTAAATATTTATGTTCTGCTTTAATAATAAAATTTTAGACATAGAGATATATATCTTACTAGTAGAAAAGCCCGTCCAAGGACGGGATCGGCTAGAGCAGGTGGATTGAGAGGTTTGAATCGGTTCAAGTTCGACTTTTCCTTTGGAACAGCATTTATGAAAAGTTTTACTGTATGTCGTTTGTTCCAATTCGAAATACTTTGCTCTACATTTTGGGCAAACTTGATCAAGTTGGCCACAAAAGTGCAGGGGAATTTGATCTTCCTCGAAACATGTCCCTGTTGGCGAAGGTAGATTATCTCCCTGTCGAATTCTTTGCATCCTCAGCCTACTGATTTCCCTTTGAAGGGCTCTTTGATTTTCGCTCATATTCATTCGGTATTGCCGTTGATGTTCATTATGCCGTTCTCTTACGGGTGAATTTAAACGTCTTTGTCGCTGCTGTTCAATACGACGTTGCTTTGCTTCGATGGCCTCAACAATAGAAAGGGCTCTTTTAGGAACTTTGTTTATAAAAATAAAATAATCAAGCTAAATTAAAAAATAAAATTATTTAAAAAATATTATTCCTCAAATATTCACCAAATAAATTGCCGACGTCACGTCACACGCCACGTCACACAGAATGGACCAATCCTATTCGGCTTCAACGAACAGACGCTTTATTATCCCGTGCTCAGTCCCATCTCATCACTTAGTCAGTCCCATCTCATCCCGTGATCATTCCCATCTCATCCCGTGATCATTCCCATCTCATTCCGTGCTCAGTCCCATCTCATCCCGTGCTCAGTCCCATCTCATCCCGTGCTCAGTCCCATCTCAACCCGTGGTCAGTCCCATCTCATCCCGTGGTCAGTACCATCTCATCCCGTGGTCAGTCCCATCTCATCCCGTGCTCAGTCCCATCCCATCCCGTGCTCAGCCCCATCTCATCCCGTGCTCAGTCCCATCTCATCCCGCTGTCAGTCCCATCTCATCCCGTGCTCAGTCCCATCTCATCCCTTGCTCAGTCCCATCTCATCCCGTACTCAGTCCCATCTCATCCCGCTGTCAGTCCCATCTCATCCCGTGCTCAGTCCCATCTCATCCCGTGATCATTCCCATCTCATCCCGTGATCATTCCCATCTCATCCCGTGCTCAGTCCCATCTCATCCCGTGCTCAGTCCCATCTCATCCCGCTGTCAGTCCCATCTCATCCCGTGCTCAGTCCCATCTCATCCCGTGCTCAGTCCCATCTCATCCCGCTGTCAGTCCCATCTAATCCCGTGCTCAGTCCCATCTCATCCCGTGCTCAGTCCCATCTCATCCCGCTGTCAGTCCCATCTAATCCCGTGCTCAGTCCCATCTCATCCCGTGCTCAGTCCCATCTCATCCCGTGCTCAGTCCCATCTCATCCCTTGCTTAGTCCCATCTCATCCCGTGCTCAGTCCCATCTCATCCCTTGCTCAGTCCCATCTCATCCCGTACTCAGTCCCATCTCATCCCGCTGTCAGTCCCATCTCATCCCGTGCTCAGTCCCATCTCATCCCGTGATCATTCCCATCTCATCCAGTGATCATTCCCATCTCATCCCGTGCTCAGTCCCATCTCATCCCGTGCTCAGTCCCATCTCATCCCGCTGTCAGTCCCATCTCATCCCGTGCTCAGTCCCATCTCATCCCGTGATCATTCCCATCTCATCCCGTGATCATTCCCATCTCATCCCGTGCTCAGTCCCATCTCATCCCGTGCTCAGTCCCATCTCATCCCGCTGTCAGTCCCATCTCATCCCGTGCTCAGTCCCATCTCATCCCGTGATCATTCCCATCTCATCCCGTGATCATTCCCATCTCATCCCGTGCTCAGTCCCATCTCATCCCGTGCTCAGTCCCATCTCATCCCGCTGTCAGTGCCATCTAATCCCGTGCTCAGTCCCATCTCATCCCGTGCTCAGTCCCATCTCATCCCGTGCTCAGTTCCATCTCATCCCGTGTTCAGTCCCATCTCATCCCGTGATCATTCCCATCTCATCCCGTGATCATTCCCATCTCATCCCGTGCTCAGTCCCATCTCATCCCGTGCTCAGTCCCATCTCATCCCGTGCTCAGTCCCATCTCATCCCGTGGTCAGTCCCATCTAATCCCGTGCTCAGTCCCATCTCATCCCGTGCTCAGTCCCATCTCATCCCGTGCTCAGTCCCATCTCATCCCGTGATCATTCCCATCTCATCCCGTGATCATTCCCATCTCATCCCGTGCTCAGTCCCATCTCATCCCGTGCTCAGTCCCATCTCATCCCGTGCTCAGTCCCATCTCAACCAGTGCTCAGTCCCATCTCATCCCGTGGTCAGTACCATCTCATCCCGTGGTCAGTCCCATCTCATCCCGTGCTCAGTCCCATCCCATCCCGTGCTCAGCCCCATCTCATCCCGTGCTCAGTCCCATCTCATCCCGCTGTCAGTCCCATCTCATCCCGTGCTCAGTCCCATCTCATCCCTTGCTTAGTCCCATCTCATCCCGTGCTCAGTCCCATCTCATCCCGCTGTCAGTCCCATCTCATCCCGTGCTCAGTCCCATCTCATCCCTTGCTCAGTCCCATCTCATCCCGTACTCAGTCCCATCTCATCCCGCTGTCAGTCCCATCTCATCCCGTGCTCAGTCCCATCTCATCCCGTGATCATTCCCATCTCATCCCGTGATCATTCCCATCTCATCCCGTGCTCAGTCCCATCTCATCCCGTGCTCAGTCCCATCTCATCCCGCTGTCAGTCCCATCTCATCCCGTGCTCAGTCCCATCTCATCCCGTGATCATTCCCATCTCATCCCGTGATCATTCCCATCTCATCCCGTGCTCAGTCCCATCTCATCCCGTGCTCAGTCCCATCTCATCCCGCTGTCAGTCCCATCTAATCCCGTGCTCAGTCCCATCTCATCCCGTGCTCAGTCCCATCTCATCCCGTGCTCAGTCCCATCTCATCCCGTGTTCAGTCCCATCTCATCCCGTGATCATTCCCATCTCATCCCGTGATCATTCCCATCTCATCCCGTGCTCAGTCCCATCTCATCCCGTGCTCAGTCCCATCTCATCCTGTGCTCAGTCCCATCTAATCCCGTGCTCAGTCCCATCTCATCCCGTGCTCAGTCCCATCTCATCCCGTGCTCAGTCCCATCTCATCCCGTGATCATTCCCATCTCATCCCGTGATCATTCCCATCTCATCCCGTGCTCAGTCCCATCTCATCCCGTGCTCAGTCCCATCTCATCCCGTGCTCAGTCCCATCTCAACCAGTGCTCAGTCCCATCTCATCCCGTGGTCAGTACCATCTCATCCCGTGGTCAGTCCCATCTCATCCCGTGCTCAGTCCCATCCCATCCCGTGCTCAGCCCCATCTCATCCCGTGCTCAGTCCCATCTCATCCCGCTGTCAGTCCCATCTCATCCCGTGCTCAGTCCCATCTCATCCCTTGCTCAGTCCCATCTCATCCCGTGCTCAGTCCCATCTCATCCCGTGCTCAGTCCCATCTCATCCCGTGTTCAGTCCCATCTCATCCCGTGATCATTCCCATCTCATCCCGTGATCATTCCCCTCTCATCCCGTGCTCAGTCCCATCTCATCCCGTGCTCAGTCCCATCTCATCCCGTGCTCAGTCCCATCTCATCCCGTGGTCAGTCCCATCTCATCCCGTGCTCAGTCCCATCCCATTCCGTGCTCAGCCCCCTCTCATCCCGTGCTCAGTGCTATCTCATCCCGCTGTCAGTCCCATCTCATCCCGTGCTCAGTCCCATCTCATCCCTTGCTCAGTCCCATCTCATCCCGTGTTCAGTCCCATCTCATCCCGTGATCATTCCCATCTCATCCCGTGATCATTCCCATCTCATCCCGTGCTCAGTCCTATCTCATCCCGTGCTCAGTCCCATCTCATCCCGTGCTCAGTCCCATCTCAAACCGTGGTCAGTCCCATCTCATCCCGTGGTCAGTACCATCTCAGCCGGCCACGTCACTTAAGTGGGGGGGCCAAGCCAATCAGGTTTGAACACGTGACACAGAATGGACCAATCCTATTCGGCTTCAACGAACAGACGCTTTATTATATGTGATATTCGGGGTGAAGGAATAAAGAAAAGGTAATTAAGTATTAGATAATGTTTAGATTGTTGAATGCAAATTTTACTTACAAAAAAAAAGAAGAATGAAATATCAATTATTATCAAATATGCTTTTTTCATTTTAAACAAGTTTAACTATATAATATTATATTTTTTGGCAAATGAGTTTATTAAAAAAAAAAAACACATTTAACCAACCCAAAAGATAAAACAAATCTATTTACAACAGAACAAAATAATAATAAATAAAAGCTTTTTGTTTTTTGGTCATATTAAAAATAATATTTATATATTAAAAAAAAAATTGAATATCTATCTTCTATCTATCTATATATATAAAAAATCAATGTTTGTATGTCCGGTATACAAATTCGCAGTAGTTCACTAATTCAAACCAAAATTTCCATACATAGGTAAAAAAATACGGGGAAGACGATAGGCTATTTAAAAAAATATATATATCTATTATTAAAACTATATATTCAAATTATTCTACTTAGCTCACGAACAGCGCCCTCTATCAAAGATTCGATTAAATTATGCTGAAGCAAATAAAAAGATAATGCTAATAACAAACAATTATTAAAAAAATCTCATCTAAATATAAATCACTCGGGTAGATATGCACACGGGTCAATCCCGGGGCGTAGTCCGGGTCACCCGTCTAGTAACATATTTCGTACCGAATCTTTCCAAGAACATACCTAGTTGATTGAAATACAATGTGTACTGTGTGTAAACGTGAGAATGTGATCAAATATAAGATATAACATGAAATAGTCATAAACATGATGATTATAGGGGACTACACCGCTAATTGATCAAATTTATTTAAAAGTTAAATGTACATTTTGAAAGAATAAATCAGCCATAATGATTTCGTGGTACGTTTAAAGGAAATTTACTAGTGAGAATTTCCCCCTCAAATGTGTTGCCTAACATATCATTTCCTGGTATCCTTGACTTCCAAATAAGACCCAATATATGTTTTATTAGAATATAAAGGGGCTCTCGCAAATTGACACTCTTTGTTTAAAAAAAAAATAAACCCGCTTAACACTTACACACAATAGATTCTCTACCTCAGGAAGTTGTGATGTTAGAAAATCTGTGTAATAAATAAATTACATATACATTCCACAATTATAATGATTGGATTTACAGCAGAACCTCCCTGTAAAGGACACTTAATTGCAGAGCCAAAGTGTCCTTCAGGGAGAGTTGCTAAATACAGTAGAACCTTCTTGTAAAGGACACTTAATTGCAGAGACAAACTGTCCTTTAGGTAGAGGTGTCGACTAGTCGCCGTGACGTCATCAATAAATACTTTTACATCTTAGGATATTTCAAGGCTTGATTTCTACGCTACAACTGGTGAAGAAGCTGGATCGATCCCCATTCAGTAAAAAACGTAAAATTGAATCGGTTGAGCAAGAAAAAACAACCATGAGCATCAAGAAGGAAGCAACAACTCAGGTAGGTTCATTTTCTATACAACATCTACCTAGAAACCCCTCGATGTTCTCTGGTGAGGGTGCTGAAGAGTACGGTTGAAAGAGTACGAACGTGTGGCGAAGTACAACCAATGGGATGAAACACTTTGTCTCGCCAACGTTTACTTTTATTTGACCGGCACTGCTCTCAAATGGTTTGAGAACAATGAGGAGAGCATCCTGACATGGAAGGAGTTAATGTCCCAGTTAGAATCAGTTTTCGGAAAAAACGAAAACTTGAGGCTACGAGCAGAGAGACCCCTAAAAACTCGCGCACAATTGAAAGGTGAAAGCACCGAATTTTACATTCAAGACGTCCTGCGCCTCTGCAAAGAGGTAGACCCTCATATGAATGAGGAAGATAAAATATCCCATTTGATGAAAGGGATAGCAGAGGAGCTCTACCAGGCACTTCTCCCAAGAGATGCACATACCACTGAACAATTCGTCACCGAGTGTCGCCACATTGAAGCACTACATTGTAAGCGAGTGACCCAAAGGTTCATGTGAATGTGGTCAGGATATGCCTTTTTTGATTTTACTATCAACACCTGAACTTTTTTATTTGTGTGAAAAATACTCTCGCATATATTCATATATCAAATTTTCTTCGAATTAGGCTCCCTTTTATGACCTGCATATCATTATTTGTTTATAAAGAAATAAAAAACATCGAGAGACTATTCTTCCATAAACATTTCATGATAATGAATTGTTCTTTCAATATTTATGTAGCGAATTTTCCCTAAGAATAATTTTGATATTGTACCGATGTTAGATGCTAAAAAAGAAACCTTTTTTCTCTTCTTTTTTAGCATCTAATAAAGCCATATAGGAGAAATTTATTTTATTTCGTTTCAAAATTGTACCGATGTATTACCTTTCTAAGTTTGGCTTAAGTTTTAGATGGAGGTTTTGGTGTTTATACTTTTTCAAGTTTTAACATATTGTCAAGAAGCTCCATCCAGATGGGACACATGTCAATCATCCCTGGACCCCGGGGGGGACCACGGATGTGAGGGGTTACTTTAAGGTTACTTATCTGTAAATAAGAAAAACGGGACGGTGGCTGACGCCGCTCATTATTATTATCTTTATCTTGGGATAAGTTGTTTTTATCATCTGACCCTCTCTCCCTTAAATACCTCTTGTATATCATTTTATTGGAGAACTATAAGGTTTTTTTTATACTTATCCTTTTAGTCTAAATTAGACAAGATCTTGGAGGTCGTGCTCGTAAAGAAGCTCAAGAACTCCTCTTGGTTCTCTGTACAGGGATCTCCTGTAGGTGACCTCGGGGAAATGCTGGATAAAATCAACGCTCTAACGTAACTGGCATATAACCTATATGGAGTCGTGCACACATATCAGGTCACCTGCGCCCTCTAGTCTATAAAAAGGGAGCCAAAAGCTTCCCCATGTGCACTAGGTGCAAAACCGAAGAGGCCAGTCCCCAACATATACTAAATTGCATTGGAAAGGACAAAATAAGAACTAAAAGATAAATACCCACCTTTATAATAAATTAATTATCCCCAAATTTGCCCTTGTTTTATTTAGCTCCACGACACTCTAATTGTCTCAAAATCAAAACAAGAACATTAAGCTACCAGGGATAAGTTTCTTTTAAAAATATTTTTTATTTAAAAACTCCCAAGCTTTCGGGCAAGTAAGTTCTTCTACTGGAGAATATATTTTACATTACATCCCGTAGAAGGGCTTACTTGCCCGAAAGCTTGGGAGTTTTTAAATAAAAAATATTTTAAAAATAAACTTTTCCCTGGAGGCTTAATATGTTTTTATTTTTATATTAATTCAAGGTATTATTTTATCGAATATAATTGTCTGTATATAATATAAATGTATTAATATTTGATATTATAAATATTCAGATAAATATATAATATTTTATTTAATTTTATTTAACAATATTGCAGAATACACGCTATATCCACAAATCGGATATTTGCGTGTGAAATATATACATTTAAATGAAAGAAAAAGTAGTTTAAAGGGATATATACATATTTACATATCAGTATTGATTACATTAGTAGTCACTTATTTAGTTAAGTACATTCTGCAGAATTTGTTGAATCTTTGGTGTATGTCCTTAGTGTAGACCAGATGTTGCATATTTGTTATGGGAAGTCTATTTAGTTCCCTAAGGTCAGCGGGCAGTCAGTTAATAAGTGTCTGGGGTTCTGTTTTTCGCCATATATAATATGGTATTGTTAATTTTAAGCATTATATAAATTTAAAAAAAACACTTTACCTAACTTTTTATATATTTTGCCACATTTTCACTAAAATTATTCATATGTATGCTATATATTTTTTTTCCATTTCTAGAATATATAAAGAGAAGATGTTTAACAATTGGAATCGTTATCAATAAATTGTTTTGAACAACCAAAAACGAATTAAACCTGTTGTTTGCTCATGTAGGTTTTCAAATACCGGTAAACAATGGTAATAACTTAAATGCCTTAACTATACAACAATCAATTATATTACGATGCACTAACGCGCCATCTGTTATCAAATTACGAAACAATTTTAGACGCGTAATATTCTTTTTAAAAGAAAACAATTATTGCTCGAAGCATATTATCTATATATATATATATATATATCTTCTTCTTCTATATATATATATATATAAATGAATGTATGTTTGTTTGTTTGTATGTCCGGTATACAAATTCGCAGTAGTTCACTAATTCAAACCAAAATTTCCATACATAGGTAAAAAAATACGGGGAAGACGATAGGCTATTTTAAAAAATATATAAACCAATTACTAAAACTATATGTTTTTAGTCAGAAAATGATGATGACGATATTGCTGTATCATGTTTGTTTATCAGATACAAAATTATATCGGGAAAAATTCCAAAAAGCAGAGACCACGGGTGAAACCAGTTCATTATTTTGTACGCAGGAACAAAATTCTAACAGAAAAAACATTCATTCGAGCAGAAAACAAAAGCCAGATCATCTTTCTATAAAAATATCGCTTCTCAGACACAAAGTTTGGAGCGGGACGTTTCACAAGAGTGACATCCACGGCGCCAATTTATAATTGTAACGAATAGTATTTGAATAAAAACATTTAATCGGGTAAAACCCGGGCGTTGCCCGGGTCATTCGGCTAGTTATCTATATATATATCTTCTTCTTCTATATATATATAAACTAGACGAATGGCCCGGGCAACGCCCGGGGTTTACCCGAGTGCGAATATATTTTAAAACCGTTGTCTTGGGTGGTCGCTATTGACAGGGTGGTCTGTATAGACAGGTGGATGTATCACACAGCTGATAACAGGGTTGTCTAGAGTGGTCGCTATAGACAGGGTGGTCTGTATAGACAGGTGGATGTATCACACTGCTGATAACAGGGTTGTCTAGAGTGGCCGCTATAGACAGGTGTATGTATCGCACAGCTGATAACAGGGTTGTCTAGAGGGGGGCAGGGAGGCCACGTGTTCGCTGGCAGCCAATGGGCGCGCATTCTATCCGTGAGCTTCAGACATACAGACAAACAGACAGAATAAGGCAAATATATAATATAAGTATAATACGAATGACCCGGGCAACGCCCGGGTTTTACCCGATTAAATGCTTTTATTCAAATACTATTCGTTACAATTATAAATTGGCGCCGTGGATGTCATTCTTGTATAATATATAAATGAGTATTAAAAATTGTAAAAAAAAAAAAAAATGCATCGGCCGGGAATCGAATCCGGGCCGCCCGCGTGGCAGGCGAGCATTCTACCACTGAACCACCGATGGTTATGAAAAATCCCTTCCGTGAGCTTCAGACAAACAGACAGAATAAGGCAAATATATAAGTAGATAAGTATAATACGAATGACCCGGGCAACGCCCGGGTTTTACCCGATTAAATGCTTTTATTCAAATACTATTCGTTAAAATTATAAATTGGCGCCGTGGATGTCATTCTTGTATAATATATAAATAAGTTTTAAAAATTGTAAAAAAAAAAAAAAATGCATCGGCCGGGAATCGAACCCGGGCCGCCCGCGTGGCAGGCGAGCATTCGGGTTTCACCCGAGTGCGTATATATTTTAGTAATGTTTTAATTAAAATACTATTCGTTACAATTATAAATTGGCGCCGTGGATGTCATTCTTGTTTAATATATAAATGAGTTTTAAAAATTGTAAAAAAAAAAAAAAAAATGCATCGGCCGGGAATCGAACCCGGGCCGCCCGCGTGGCAGGCGAGCATTCTACCACTGAACCACCGATGGTTATGAAAAATCCCATCTGTGAGCTTCAGACAGACAGAATAAGGCAAATATATAAGTAGATGAATGTTTGTATGTTTATTTGTATGTCCGGTATACAAATTCGTAGTAGTTCACTAATTCAAACCAAAATTTCCATACATAGGTAAAAAAATACGGGTAAGACGATAGGCTATTTTTAAAAATATATAAATTAATTATTAAAACTATATATTTCTAGTCAGAAAATGATGATGACGATATTGCTGTATCATGTTTGATTATCAGATACAAAATTATATCGGAAAAAATTCCAAAAAGCAGAGACCACGGGTGAAACCAGTTCATTATTTTGTACGCAGGAACAAAATTCTAACAGAAAAACATTCATTCGAGCAGAAAACAAAAGCCAGATCATCTTTCTATAAAAATATCGCTTCTCAGACACAAAGTTTGGAGCGGGACGTTTCACAAGAGTGACATCCACGGCGCCAATTTATAATTGTAACGAATAGTATTTGAATAAAAACATTTAATCGGGTGAAACCCGGGCATTGCCCGGGTCATTCGGCTAGTCTATATTAATAAAATGGAAATTTCATAAGTGTTGTTCACTAAAGACTTTCGTTACAATGCATCAATTTCGACCAAATTTTCAACATTTATGTAAAACGAGATGGAGCAGGTTTTGCTTAACATCAAAATATTTTTCCTAACTTTAACATGCGTAACTTCGCTCTTATCGATTAAATACAAAAAAAATCAACAGAGTTAATTTTATTTATATATAAATACAAAAAAAAATTCAGCAATTCATTCAACTCAATCTAAAAAAATATTCAAAACAAGCAATTTTAAGATAACACCATATGTAAAACATCGGCCAAGAAAACAACAACGATATTACATCTTTCTCACATATTCACACACAATCTTGATTAATAATTAAAACTAATCTTTAACATTGTTTATTATACTTCATAATATATAATATTCGTTAGGCAAACTTTCACTCGGATAAAACCCGGGCGAAGCCGGGTACACATCCGCTAGTATATATATATAATTGAATGTCTGTCTGTCTGTACTCTATAGGTTCAAAACCCATACATCCAATCGCCGTGAAATTTTGGGATATTATTAGGTATATCCCCGGAAAGTTTTTTGAAAAATAATGTCTTGAATATCCTTAGAGTTATTTGCAGATTTGTAGATTTAACTCGAAAGCAGCGCCCCCATTGCGACGATGGTAACAAGTTTTTTTTATCTATAAGTTTTATTATCACTAAGTTTATTATCTCTCTTAAAAATTATTTATCAAAAGTAAAAGTTAGTTTTATCTTTTATCTACAACATATATATTGGGAGAATAGATAAAACGATGATTTTGTAATGTAGAAAATTAGGAAAGACAAAATTCAGGATTACACGGCAATTTATTTGAGACAAGAATAATGATACAATTCCAAGGCAAAGATACTATTCCTTTAACTTCCAATTACCGAGAGAACCAATTAATATTGATTTTATTCAACTTATCGAGTATTTTTCAAGGGACCGGGAAAAATGTTCACTAGATAAAACGATGATTTTGTAATGTAGAAAATTAGGAAAGACAAAATTCAGGATGACACGGCACACAGGGACCGGGAAAAAATGTTCACTTTATCGAGAGATTCAAATTTACGAGTTTCAAATTATCAAAATATATCTATTATCATTTTTCTACAACATATATGTCATAATTTGTATATAATTAAATGCAACCCCGACCCACTATGTATGTACCATGTATGATTTTCAAAGACTTAATAAAGAACAAGGTAACTGGAGGAAAGAAAGTAACAAAAGATATAGGAAGTAAGACCTAAGATTGGCACGACTATTCTGGACACCCCTGTGTCAATACTGCAGGGGCAGAGACCGGGCGTCTCTAGTGACCGCAGAAGTTATTTTAGCCAAGATTCACTCAATACTTCCTGACAAACAGGACGTGTCGAGTGACCAAAAGTTATAAAAGTTTGAGAGACATCCAGTACTTCCGGCAAAGCTAGGACGTATTTGATAACACGGAAGTAAATAAAGTCAAAATGGCACTCGACACTTCCTATCAAAGCAGATCATATCTTTCACCAAAGGAAACCGCCGGCCTATCAGAAGATAGCACCTTAAGTAGGTCAACCAATAGGACAAGATCATGTGACATCTCTCGACCAATCAGAGAGACACTGAGGCTTGGTGTTAAATCGAAAGACAAGAATTGTCAGTAGTGATTTAGCTTCCAAGAAGGTGACATCTGCTCTAGACCTCTCTCCCTCTGCTCATCCCACAGCTAAGTACAATCACCGCCATGTGATCAACTAATTAATAAGTCAAATCGCTCAGTTCTTCTCAAGCTTTCTTTCCTCCAACCCGTTGCCTTATATTTTCAAACCCAATCCCGTGTCCTGATTATTCCTAACTGTATGCTGCAACTTCCACTCAAACGACTGCGTTTCAATCAAACCTCACCATTCAAATCAAACAACAAGAAACCCCGCAACGATATTGCCACAGAACGGTTAAGTCGACAGGATAAAGATTATAGAGCTTAATCAGGATAAGGATGGAAATTAACCCAGGCACCAGCACAACAAAAGGCAATGACAACCCAAGAGAGAAGGAACTGGCAACGAACGGAAAGAAGCTGACAACGAACGAGGCGACAAGACACACCCTGGCGACGGTAATTTTAGAACTGACCGCCGCGCTACAAGGGGCGAGATCCACGCAACTGGAAGCGGTCTTCCGGAACGCCACCCTCGGGACAACCGCCGCCCGCACCGCCGGTACGTGTCCGAACAACCTGACATCCACCGAGGAATCGCCATCCGCCATGCCGTACCCGTACACCCGGAAACAACCCACGCGACACGGACCCAGTGTACCGACAACGCGATCCACTCGAATGGAAGCAGTACAAATGACTAGATTTCCCTTTCAATCGCGGGGACAGTGCAAAAGGTCCCGACCCGGTCCAACAGATATTCCAAGCCAACCACACCAAGCCGAAGACGCCACAATGGAGACTTTTCGAGACTAAGGTAGGCAATCCACCCAATGACACCATCCATTTGACTTTGGACTTGTATCTGACCCAGGACCTACCATGTACCTTTCTCATTGAACCAGACGCAGGTTCGAACATATTGCCGTATCATTTATACAATAGATTAAAAGCACAACTCCCCAATTTAAGTATTAAAAAACCTTCCCTTGATCTATCCCCCCTAAATAGTTTTACGAAAATAATAGGACATTTAACTTTCCCTCTGACAATAGGCCAAATAACCCGTAGAGAGAACTTCCACGTGGTAAATGCATCCTTGCCATTTGGAGTTCTTACCTTAAAAACCCTTTATCAGTATAAATTAAAACTAAATTATAATCGCGGCACTATTTTCCAACTTGGCGTCCCATTGTCTAATACTATCTACCACTTTAAACATGTATCAAATGAATGCAAGCACGGGCTAGGCCAAAACCTGTCCCAAAGGACTCACACAGCACCCAAAGCTTTCACACATGGAAAACCTTGCCTGCATTCATTGCCCAAACCCCAAATATTTACATGCCACCATTATAATCTCACACCACACAACTTTTCACTCAACCCAATTACCAGTACTATATGCCCACAATATGTAAAGCCACCACGACTCCAACCTACAATCCCAATAATGCCCAAAAAAGTGTCCGTACACCGACACAGCTCACCCACTTACCACACAAAATCCACACATGACCATACTTCGCAACGCCAGAAACACGCAAATGTACCTCACAACACACGCAACACGCACGCCAAAAGACAACAACAACGACAAACAAGCGCATGCACAACCGTTAAGAATAATACGATCATCCCGTCTACACAAAACATAGAAAAAATTCACGCCACCAAACAACCACACAATCGAAAAACATTACGATCTTTCCTAAAAACTGTGAACGTCTATAAAGAGTTCATTCCAGACCACGCCCGCTTGCGGACGCCACTTGTCAACCTTCTAAAAAAGGATGTCATGTGGGTCTGGGATGACGAATGCCAGAAAGCGTTCACTAACCTGAAAGAAAACCTTACCACACACCCCACATTACACCTTTACCAGGAAGGTCTGCCATGCCAGGTGTACTGTAACACCTCAACATTCAGCATTACAGGCGTTCTTAAACAAGTCTACCCTGATGGGAAGACATACACCATTCAACATTTCAGCCGATCTCTGCGTAATCACGAGCGAAATTATTCAGACTTGGAACTACAATGCCTAGCCATTGTGGAAAGTGTGGATAATTTCCGCACCTGTCTAATGGACAGAAAGTTTACAATATTTTCTGACCATCCCGCATTGCAGTGGTTGAAAGAGATCAAAGCTCCGTCAGGCAGATTGTTTCGATGGAGGTTAAGATTGTCAAGATACGAATATGAGGTCCGTAGCATAAATGGAGTACAACAATATGAAACGGGCGTTGTAACTCGTATCCCATTTTGTGGCTTTCTAGATGCGCCACTCATAAAGAACCAACAATCTTCTCCACCGGGAAAATCCCGCGTGACTATGGACCCCAATAAACTGCGCACCGTCTCCCGAAAAGGAGTACTTAAAACTATAGTCCCAAATTCACTTACAACCAGACTTCTTAAGTCCGTGCACACACAACACCACCACCCAAACATCTCCAAGATGACGAGACTCATCTCAGCACAATATTATTGGCAGAACATGACACAAGACATCGCAAAACAGGTAAAAACCTGCCCCACCTGCCGATTCGCTAGAAGAATCGATGAATACAAACAACCTGCACGTAAAAATACCGACACAGGTACCCAAACAAAACAAAATTCGTACATAAAGCACAGCGTACACACAACACAAACAATGCCAAAATTACCACATCCACGTCAGAGAAAAGATCACACATTTCAACCTAAACCAATTACCGCCGACATATCTCTAATAAAACCATTGACGATCAAACAGGAGAACTGTAAACCTGACAACCAATCCAATCATATCACACCACTCCCTAAAGATATCAAACAGGAGAACAGCGAACCTACCAATCATTCAAATTCTACAATTCATAAGGTTCAAGCAAACATTTCAGAGTCCCCAGTTACAAAAATGTGGACGAATATGGGGCAATATCCTATCTTTCATCTGATTTTCATCCTTTGTTTGTTACTTCTGCCATACAACTGTATTCCAATCTTATTCATCAATTACTTGTTTATATATACCATGCCCGCTCAGAGAATCTTCGAACTACAAGAGGCAGTTTTTAATCTAGGACAAACATTTATAAAACTTCTCATAATTTTAGGAACCATCTTCGCAGAAAATCTAAATAAACTCCGAAAAGATGCAGTAACTGAAAGATAACCAACCAATGCCGAAAGTAAAAGATTCAATTAGAAAAAAAAACAATTAGGCGTGCACAAATTCAATTAGGAAACCAGGAAGTGAGAAGGGACACTTCCCCGCACGACAAAGACGCCGGTCAGCAGCTACGTGCAAATAGACGGGGGATAAATTGGGAATCACCCCGGGGAGGGACTTTGTTCCTCCACATCGCCCCCCTGCTTCCGGTTTCTAATTACCGTGGGGCCCCTCGACCAACAGCTGAATTGAGGTCAACTGTGGGATTCTCTAAGTGTCGTTCAGTTTGGATCCCAATACGAGCTACATATCGACTTTTACAAAAAACATAGTTCAATTATATTCTCACAAGAAACTTAAGACACACAGACACTCCAAATGAGTTCACATTTCTATTCTTTTATTCTTTTAAAGACTTCCAAACTTTACATTTTTCACACTAGGCACAAATTCCACCTACGCGTAGACATCCCAGACCTTAGGATCTTGACAACACATAGAATTCGTTTCACACATTTCTTACACAAAAACTTCTAACATTTTTTCACAACACACACAAAGACAAAAAGTTACACATAATTGAGCAATTAAAACATTTATAGGGCAAAATGGAGCAACCAATACATGAAGATCAGGGCATGTAGATACCAAAGGGTTCCAACCAATACACCTTATTTTTCATATCAATCATTTTCATTATTTTCTCGCAATTAAAAATGTAAATATTTAATCAATTTATCGATTTATTCAACTTATTGCCACTTTTAATCATTAATTATCATTTTTTTTCCCAATTAGTTTATATTATCATTTTTATTTATCAATTATCATTCTATTTACCACTTGACTTATATTGTCACAACTCAATTATCAACGAAAACACTGGTTTTCGATTAAACTAAAAACATTAAATCACCCTTTATTGTTGAAACCTTTTTATTTTTCATTTTTCCTTTTTTCAAGCACTCAACTTTGATTTCGCTCAAAAAACTTTTATTTTATTTTTATTTTTGATTTCTCAAAAGCCCTAATAAAATTCCCTCGGTCTCCATTCCCAATTCCGAGCTAGAATATAATTAGGCAATTTTCCTTTTTTTTTCTCACCACGCACCAAGCATTCACTTTGATTTCGTTCAACTCTTATTTTTATTTTTATTTTGATTTCTCAAAAGACCTAATGAAAACCCCTTCGATTTCATTCCCAATCTCAAGTAGGATAGTAATTAGGCAATTCTTTTTTTTTTCACCAACGCAACAAAGCATTTTCTCTTTTTTTTCATACAACAAGGCCTTTTCTTTTTTTTTGTGCAACCAAGCCTTCACTTTGATTTCATTCAACTTTTATTTTTATCTTATTTTATTTTTGATTTCTCAAAAGACCTAATAGAATTCCCTCGGTCTCCATTCCCAATTCCGAGCTAGAATATAATTAGGCATTTTCCTTTTTTTTCTCACAACGCACCAAACATTCACTTTGATTTCTTCCAACTTTTTATTTTTATTTTACTTTGATTTCTCAAAAGACCTTATGAAATTTCCTCGAATTCCTTTCCAAAATTCAAGCAAAAAAGTAATTAGGCACTTTTCTTTTTTTTTTCTCACCACTCAACCAAACACATTCAATTTTGATTTCATTCAACTATTCTTATTTCATTTTGTTTTGATTTCAAAGCACCTTATGAAATTTCCTCGATTCCTTTTTCTCAGAATTCGAGCAAAAAAGTAACTAAGCAGTTGTCTTTGTCACCATGCAACAAAATATTTTTCTTTTTCAACCAAACACATTCAATTTTGATTTCATTCAACTATTTTTATATTATTTTTATTTGATTTCAAAAGCCTTAATAGAACTCCCTCGATATCATTTCTTATCTCGAGTAGAATTCGTTTAGGCGCATTTTCTTTGTTTTACCCACTATGTACCATAACATTCATTGATTTCTTACAATTAAAAAATTTTTGATTTCTATTAATTATACTCAACCTATATCATCAACCCCATTCTATCTTACTTATGTCACCAGCAATGCTTGTATATAGCCCCTCAATACCTACAACTAATTTTCCCACAAAATTATTTTTCATTTTACAGAATTCTCTCAGGCTAACCCCTTCTTGAATTCTTCACATGTAGGGGGCGCATCTGTCATAATTTGTATATAATTAAATGCAACCCCGACCCACTATGTATGTACCATGTATGATTTTCAAAGACTTAATAAAGAACAAGGTAACTGGAGGAAAGAAAGTAACAAAAGATATAGGAAGTAAGACCTAAGATTGGCACGACTATTCTGGACACCCCTGTGTCAATACTGCAGGGGCAGAGACCGGGCGTCTCTAGTGACCGCAGAAGTTATTTTAGCCAAGATTCACTCAATACTTCCTGACAAACAGGACGTGTCGAGTGACCAAAAGTTATAAAAGTTTGAGAGACATCCAGTACTTCCGGCAAAGCTAGGACGTATTTGATAACACGGAAGTAAATAAAGTCAAAATGGCACTCGACACTTCCTATCAAAGCAGATCATATCTTTCACCAAAGGAAACCGCCGGCCTATCAGAAGATAGCACCTTAAGTAGGTCAACCAATAGGACAAGATCATGTGACATCTCTCGACCAATCAGAGAGACACTGAGGCTTGGTGTTAAATCGAAAGACAAGAATTGTCAGTAGTGATTTAGCTTCCAAGAAGGTGACATCTGCTCTAGACCTCTCTCCCTCTGCTCATCCCACAGCTAAGTACAATCACCGCCATGTGATCAACTAATTAATAAGTCAAATCGCTCAGTTCTTCTCAAGCTTTCTTTCCTCCAACCCGTTGCCTTATATTTTCAAACCCAATCCCGTGTCCTGATTATTCCTAACTGTATGCTGCAACTTCCACTCAAACGACTGCGTTTCAATCAAACCTCACCATTCAAATCAAACAACAAGAAACCCCGCAACGATATTGCCACATATATATTGGGAGAATAGATAAAATGATGATTTTGTAATGTAGACCGGGAAAAAAATGTTCACTTTATAGAAAGATTTAAATTTACGAGTTTCAAATTATCAAAATATATCTTCTTTTTTTTATAAGTTTATAGAGAATTGTTTCAACAAATGTTCGTTAGACAAACAATTACTCGGGTAAAACCCGGGCGAAGCCGGGTACATCCGCTAGTATATTTATAATTATACTAGCGGACGTACCCGGCTTCGCCCGGGTTTTACCCGAGTAAAGGTTTGTCTAACGAATCTCTCGATAAAGTGAACATTTTTTCCCGGTCCCTTGAAAAATACTCGATAAGTTGAATAAAATCAATATTAATTGGTTCCCTCGGTAATTGGAAGTTAAAGGAATAGTATCTTGCCTTGGAATTGTATCATTATTCTTGTATGGACGTACCCGGCTTCGCCCGGGTTTTATCCGAGTAAAGGTTTGTCTAACGAATCTCTCAATAAAGTGAACATTTTTCCCGGTCCATTGAAAAATACTCGATAAGTTGAATAAAATCAATAGTAATTGGTTCCCTCGGTAATTGGAAGTTAAAGGATTAGTATCTTGCCATGGAATTGTATCATTATTCTTGTCTCAAATAAATTGCCGTGGTGTCATCCTGAATTTTGTCTTTCCTAATTTTCTACATTACAAAATCATCGTATCATCATGATAATATTTAGAGCAGATTGTTGAATTATAACAGATAAATTAGAATATTTAACTTGATTATTTTTAGGCGAAAAGTTATTTCAAAAATTTTATTTGCTAGAAACCTTCCCAGTACTATACTAAATAACTTCCCAAAGTTTCATGGCGTTCCAATGAGTGGTTTGGTCAGATATAAAGGACAAACAGACACACACACATACATTCATTTTTATATATATAGATGTAATTCTGCTGTCCTAAAAGCTTATGTCCATAATTCATCTAAAATACCCATTCGAAGAGTCTAGCATCAGTATCACTATAAAAGGAAGTTCCAAAAATACGATATAACAGCGGTATGGTAGATTAAACTGGCGAAACCGCTGGGAGGGTTCACCACTGATGAGCTAGGACCTCCCATTAATTTTTCCATTGCAGTAAGGGCAGTAGAAATTGTTTTATTTTAAAAAGAATATCACACGTCTAAAATAGTTTCGTAATTTGATAATCAATTATTTGTCAAACAAAGTAATACGAAATGAAATCAATAAAACTCGAATGTTTATTTTACATATACACCTTCTACTGTCCTTACTGAGATTTAAATATTGGGAGGGATTGTCGTTTTAGTGGTAAATCCACTTTGCGCTTTCGCCGATTTTATCTATCAGATTCATATAGAGAGATTGCTTCTTATAGCCTTATAAGAAGTATTTAGTACAAAGTACAAAGCCTGTTAAAGGACGTCATTGTCCGAAAGCTCGTAGGCTTCTAAATAAAGAAACGTGTCACGTCTATCTTTGGTCTTTTCCAACAATGATATCCTGATATTTCTTCTATTGTGATACAAAATATTAAAATGATCATTTTTGTATGTTCAGAAAGCTCATCAGGATGCTCTCAAGGCCTTCAATGTGGACGACGGTCTCAACAACCACCAGCCCCACACTGAAGACTCCGACAAACAAGGAAACAAGAAAGGCTCATTTGGTTACTTAAAGGTCAAGGGACCTTTCCGCATGATGAACTATATGGCCGATAAGCAGGGCTTTCGTTCCTATATAGAATCTAATGAGCCAGGCGTCAGCACGGTTGGATCTTCCAATTTTCAGATCAAGGTCAAGCAGATCCCTGTTGCTGCTAATACTCAAATAAATGGCATACGTTCTCCTGTTAAGATTTCTCAAAAAACATTTGGGAAGTTAATTCGCACCCCCATCAGCCAGAATATCGTACAGGCTCCCGCTGTCCAGAAGCTTCTTGAAGAGGTCCATTTAGCTGAGCAATCCTACCAGTCTTCACCAGTCAGTCAAGCCAATATTCAGTTTGTCCGTACTACCCTTAATAAGCCTAAGGTAGAGGTTTTCCGTCCTCCTGTTATCCAATCTAAGATGCAGATTAGTCAAGCACCTGCTATCCAGTCTATAATGTCAGTTTTTCCTTTCAGCCAATCTAAGCTGAAGATTAATCAGGCTCCTGCTATCCAGTCTATAATGTCAGTTTCTCCTTTCATTCAATCTAAGCTAAAGATTAATCAAGCACCTTCTATCCAGTCTATGTTGTCAGTTTCTCCTTTCCTCCAATCTAAGCTGCAAATTGCTCAGGCTCCTGCCAGTCAGTCTATGTTGCCGGTTTCTTCTTTCATCCAATCTAAACTAAAGATTAATCAGGCTCCAGCTATCCAGTCTATGTTGTCAGTTTCTCCTTTCAGCCAATCTAACATACAGATTGGTCAAGCTCCTGCTATCCAGTCTATGTTGTCAGTTTCTCCAGTCAGCCAATCTAAACTAAAGACTGTTCAGGCTTCTGCTAGCCAATCTATGTTGTCAGTTTCTTCAATCAGCCAATCTAAGATGCAGATCGTTCAGGCTCCTGCCAGCCAGTCAGTTTCTCCAATCAGCCAATCTAAGATGCAGATCGTTCAGGCTCCTGCCAGCCAGTCAGTTTCTCCAGTCAGTCAATCTAAGATGCACATTGTTGAGGCTTCTGCCAGCCAATCAGTTTCTCCAATCAGCCAATCTAAGATGCAGATCGTTCCGGCTCCTGCCAGCCAGTCAGTTTCTCCAATCAGCCAATCTAAAATGCAGATTGTCAAGGCTCCTGCTATCCAGTCTCTGGTGTCAGTTTCTCCAGTCAGTCAATCTAATCTACAGGTTGACGAAATCAAGAAACCCATGATTCAAGTTGCAAGTGCTCCTATTAGCCAGACTAAGATTGCAACCAATAGCTCTCCTTCCATCCAAACTATCGCCAATGTTGATTGTACTTCTGCTGAATCTATTCCACCATGGAATATCTTTAAACTCCCAGTGAACCAGATTAATATTCAAACTCTGCCTCAATCCGTTCCTGTGAGAGCTGCTGAAGTCAAAATTGTTAACTTCCAGCCCCAGGTCGTGATCCATCAGCAGGCTCCTGTTAAGGAGTCCTCATTCCAGGTGGTCAGTCAGCAGGCCCCTATCAAATCGTCCACAGTCCAGATGGTCAGTCAGCAGGCCCCTATCAAGGAGTCTACAGTCCAGGTGGTCAGTCAGCAGGCCCCTATCAAGGAGTCTACAGTCCAGGTGGTCAGTCAGCAGGCCCCTATCAAGGAGTCTACAGTCCAGGTGGTCAGTCAGCAGGCCCCTATCAAGGAGTCCCCATTCAAGATGGTCAGTCAGCAGGCCCCTATCAAGGAGTCCACAGTCCAGGTGGTCAGTCAGCTGTCCCCAGCAAAGAAGTCCACAGTCCAGGTGGTCAGTCAGCAGGCCCCTATCAAGGACTCCACATTCAAGATGGTCAATCAGCAGGCCCCTGTCAAGGAGTCCACATTCAAGATGGTCAGTCAGCAGACCCCTATCAAGGAGTCCACAGTCCAGGCGGTCAGTCAGCAGGCCCCTATCAAGGAGTCTACAGTTCAGGTGGTCAGTCAGCTGTCCCCAGCAAAGAAGTCCACAGTCCAGGTGTTCCATCATCAGGCTCCAGTCAGACAGTCCATAGTCCAGGTGCTGAGTTCTGCCTACACTCAGCAACCTCAGCAGACAATCTCCCAGTCCATTCTACCTAAAAAAAGCAGGTAGAGGTCCACTCACTAGCCGTTAAAACCTACTAAACCTATATTATATTTTATGTAATAAAGTATAAAGCAATAAAAATCATTTCATGAAAAATAGTCTCTATGCATATCTTAATCGAATATTTAAGATATTCTATACCTGCTCGTTCTATTGAGTAAAAATATTATGGCTCCATGGGGGGGAAGATGTATATTATCGCGGGCTGACCGCTCCGGTTATTGTTATTTCTACTATACATTACATATGACTAGAATAGCATTCAACGGGTATTTACATTACGTTACCTTCAAGGACCAATACAAACGTGTATTTACATATATTTGCCCCAGGAAACAGGACCACAGCAGTCAGCGATTCCCACACCAGTTTCGACATTATCATCAAACATGTTCCGAACATGAATTCCCCAAATGGCAGGGATCTGTCTAGATTCACGGCGGCTTTAAGCTCCTGATCCTGACGTGCCCTCGGAGAGGGCTACGTCGATTGTAAATATCTCTCTTCATTCCTACCATTATTATTACCTTATAACTCCCTTTGAGTGTAAAGATTGACGAGATGTCAATAAAGTTGTTTAATTGTCAATTGTCACACCAGTTTCAGATCGGAAACAGGCGAAAGCGTTATTTATTGGCGGAGGTTGTAGGTGTTTTCAGGCCTTATACGCAACAATATTTTCATAAACATTTATTCTCTAGCTTTCGGGAATTAACGACCTTCTACAGGAGAAAGCATGTTACCAAAACATTATACCATATTTTCTCCTGTAGTAGGGCGTTCATTCCCGAAAGCTCTCTAGAGTGTTGGAGTTTATTCTATTTTTAATTTAGTTTTCTTTATTCTGTTTATATTGTTTTTAATTTAATTTGACCACGGACGTCTGGTCACGTGTTTATTTTGAAATGTATATATTGGGATGGAAAATAAAGTAGTTACGAGTCTCCAGTTAGTCTTGTCAGCCTCATCCTTGGTAGTGAGTACTCCCGTGTGCGAGGTGCCGCATCCCCCGGAAGAACAAAGCCTCCCTCAGCCTTAGGTCGCCGGCAGTTCGGATCTTCCCTTAGAGAAAATCAACTATACAGTCCTCTAAATACGGTGGAGTGAGGTATAACGGGTTAGCGCCTTTCAAGTGGAACACCTCCTCCAGCCCAGGTCAAACAAGAGAATAAATATATTTATGAAAATATACTTTTCCCTGGATACCTGATAATTTTACTTAATACTGATACAAGGGAGTATTTTATTTTAATTGGTTTTGCTCGTTTCATATTGAAATTTTCTTTCAAAATTAGAGATAATTCAAAAAGGAATAAGAACATAAAGATTAAAGAAATTTTACTGCTTTTGTTAAAACATTTGTTCCAAGAATGTTCATTCTATCAATCCACTTAAAAATAGTGTTATTCATGTTTTATTGCTAGTTAAATTTGGCCTTTTTATCTCCGGCATGGTGTCCAATCTGTGTCCTCCTTCAGATATGTCCACTGGACGAATACATAGAAACTTACTGTTGTAGGGGACATGTAAAAATTATTGTTTTGTATTTCTATTTTATGTAAATTGTATTTGCTTTTGAATATTCATATTTGTTTGTTGAAAATATGCAAAAATTTTATTATCTAATTTATATATATATTTTTCTATTTAATTGAATTCATTATTATTCTTCTCATTCTTTTGGTTGTCTGAATATAATAGCAATAGCGAGGTGTAGCCATAGTGATTGTAATAAAAAGGCTTGATTTTATAAGGTAAATGTTTTATGTGGATTGTCGTTAAGTAACCACCACACTGTGTTTGGTACCGTCTTATTTGACCAAAATAAATTCGAACTGCGTGAGGAACTACAATGTTATCGTGAAACTTATCATAATAAAACGAAATCGTATATTTTATGATAATTTATCCAGGTTTCATTAATGTTATAATAGAGCAAACACCATTTCCAGTTCTAACTTCCTCTACAAATCAATCAGTATTACACCTTGAAGGCCCCAGGAGCATGTTGTAAGAATCTTTCTACTGACTTCTAAAACTTTCAATTTTTACCCCTATTTAGCTTTTAAAATGTCATTCCCGTAAAAAAAAGCTTTCTTCAAAGAGGCCATAAGAGATACCGTAGCTTTTGAAAGACCTGGATCCTTTATTCAACATTATCAGGATTTGATTGCCTTGGAAAATCGATTGCTTATTTGTTTCCAATAAAATAGATTTGAATTGAAAAAAGATTTCGACTTCTACCAATCTTGAAGATAGAGGTTGCCTGGCCGACGCAATCATTGTTCTTAAAAATAAGACATTTTGGATAGTCAATGTTTTTATTTTAACGACGAGTTTGAACAAAAATATTTTGTTCTCGTTAGGAAAAAATGAAAATTAAAGCATTTAGCAAGGCGTTATAGAAACATTTACTTGGCCGAATTGTCTTTTAACTCCACCAAATTATTTTCATAGTTTTAATAAAGATATGTCATACTAGATTTTCATTGTATATTTTTAAAAATAATAAATAAAAATTGGAGTAAAGAATGTACATATGAGCTTTAGAGGCTCTTAGCATTGGGAAGTTTTCATCCAAATATTGAAAAGGGCTTCAACGTCGAACCCAAACTGAAGAAATCGTGGTACAGCCATTCCGTTGCATAGGCGATGATAAAGAAGACAATACCACTCAGACCTTACCCAAAACCCATTGTTGAATTCATTGCATTGTATCCAACACTCAACATAAGCAATTCTGTAAACTCTTGACAATTAGAAAAAATAGTACAAATGTGATATTGTACTGGGATAAGGTGCATAAATTATGAAAAAGGCATCTCCTTTTCGTGCAACTGAAAGTTGCTGAGGGCTTGCGCCATCTATCGGAATAAATATCCACTATTCTCGTTGATTTTTAATTATTCCATAATTGTCCAAATACCCATTCTTGATTAATCAATCTGGAATAATTAAAATCAACGAGAATAGTTGATATTAATTCCGATAGATGGCGCAAGCCATCAGCAACTTTCAGTTGCGCGATAAGGAGATGCCTTTTTTTATAACTTTTGAAATGTTCTTGATAAAAAATATTCTAAGACCAAGCCTTATTTTCTATATTCTATATTTATAACATTAATTTAGTGGCTACAATTCTAACAATATATTTAAAATTTCTGATAATATGTGTACAAATAAAATAATTTCTTATAAAATTTTGCTCCAAAATGTAAATTTAAATAACTTTCATTCTATTTAAAACTAGAAATAATTTATATATACAGTTAAACCTCTCCATAGTGCCCCTTCTTGGGACTCACCAAAATAGGGTGCTATAGAAAGGAGATGCCTTTTTCATAATCATAACAATTTGTTCCTGAAAACCGAGCCACATCAACCAATAGTGTATATAGAATCCCAACGTTTCAGTGACTTCCTGTCATTCTCTTCAGGGGAATGGTTACTTTGAATCTTAGTTCTACTTATATACATATACAAATAACATAATACACATAACACATGCACACATAACACATCTTCTATATATATAAAAATGAATGTTTGTATGTTTGTTTGTTTGTATGTCCGGTATACAAATTCGCAGTAGTTCACTAATTCAAACCAAAATTTCCATACATAGGTAAAAAATACGGGGAAGACGATAGGCTATTTTAAAAAATATATAAATCAATTATTAAAACGATATATTCAAATTATTCTACTTAGCTCACGAACAGCGCCCTCTATCAAGGATTCGATTAAATTATGCTGATGCAAACAAATAGATAATGCTAATAACAAACAATTATTAAAAAATCTTATCTAAATATATATCACTCGGGTAGATATTCACACGGGTCAATCCCGGGGCGAAGCCCGGGTCACCCGTCTAGTAACACATAAAACATACAGAATTTTCTGAAATATTATGCAAAGAGTCACGTATCTTTTACATGTATTTCAGAAAAAGGTGTATATATATAAGTAGAACTAAGATTCAAAGTAACCATTCCCCTGAAGAGAATGACAGGAAGTCACTGAAATGTTGGGAGTTGAAATAAACTATTAGTTAATGTGTCTGTTTTTCTCTGAATCAACTTCCAACCAGCAAATGATCTTCATAACTATGCTTCTGACAAATTGCTTTTTTTTACATATATCAATAAATCAGATAATAAAAAGGCATATATTGGATTTAATACAAAGCGATAACGCGCCATCTGTACATATAAAATGAAAGGATTTAAAAGCACGAAAGTTTCCTTTATACATAATACACACTTCTACTGCCCTTACTGCAATGAAAAAATATATTGGGAGGGCTTGGCTCATCAGTGGTGAACCCTCCCAGCGGTTTCGCCAATTTAATCCACCAGACCGCTTCTCAGAGCTCTAATACTGTATTGGACGATTCTGCTTATATACGCAGCACAGAAGGATGAAATCTTAGAAATGGTTTTCAAGAGAACTATGGACAAAAGCTTATAGGACAGTAGAATTACATTCCAATATATTTTTTCATTGCAGTAAGGGCAGTAGAAGTGTGTATTATGTATAAAGGAAACTTTCGTGCTTTTAAATCCTTTCATTTTATATGTACAGATGGCGCGTTATCGCTTTGTATTAATTTATGCCTAACTGGCCTTGTATTTATTGTTTGCGGAAGAGCATTGCTCGATGCAAATATTTGAATGTAATTCTACTGTCCTATAAGCTTTTGTCCATAGTTCTCTTGAAAACCATTTCTAAGATTTCATCCTTCTGTGCTGCGTATATAAGCAGAATCGTCCAATACAGTATTAGAGCTCTGAGAAGCGGTCTGGTGGATTAAATTGGCGAAACCGCTGGGAGGGTTCACCACTGATGAGCCTAGCCCTCCCAATATATTTTTTCATTGCAGTAAGGGCAGTAGAAGTGTGTATTATGTATAAAGGAAACTTTCGTGCTTTTAAATCCTTTCATTTTATATATTGGATTTAATAAATTATTTATTTTGCCAATATTTCGGTTGACTGAACGTCAAACCTTTATCAAGGCAATACATTTTTGTATACACAAACTTGCTTTGATAAAGGTTGGCGTTAAGCTAACCGAAATATTGACAAATAAATATTTTATTAAATCCAATATATGCCTTTTTATTATCTTATGAATTAAATATGGATTGCTCTATTTTAAAAAAATATCATCAAATATTATCTCTACTGACCTTACTGCAATGATAAAAGCTATTGAATGAGGTTTGTATGATCAGTGATGAACCCTCTCAGCGGTTTCGCCAAATTAATCTCCAGAACGCTCTACTATTGTATTAGATTGGTTTTCTTATATAGCCTGTATTTACTAAGAAATACAGCTTAGGAGTTTCTTCGCATCGGATGTTGACATAAGCTTATAGGTCTGTAGAGAGGTGCATACACTTAATTTCAAGGGATAAAAGGCAATTTTATGATAACTATTCTTTGATACTGTTATTCTTGCGAGACACGCTTTGTCAGTCTTACTTTAAAATTCCCTATTGGCTGTATGGAAAACCATTTTTACACTTTGAACACTAGCGATAAAACAGGTTTTAACAATAAAACCAATTTAACCTTTTGCCATATGTAGAAACTCTTCCTAAAATGATTGACGGTGAATTTTGGTCCCATTCTGTAATATTGGAATTTATAAAATAATTGGAACAGATTCTTTATAAATTAATTTATTATATATCTTATATATATTTATGTTTTATACATAGATGATTCTATTACAATTTGATAGATTTTCTCAATATGAGTAAATATACACATGTGTATGGTACCAGGAAGGACTCAGTAGACACCTGTACTATGAGCTTTGGCACCAACTGGTAAATTCAACTGCTGAGAGCTGTGAGCTGAACGATTTGGAAGTGACATGGAGCGAGGCATTGGCATCATTTGAGCAGCAGCTTGGGGGATTTGCATCATAGGCTGGTGCGCTGGGGCACGATTCATTTGAGGCTGAAGGGCCGGGGCATTCAACCTCTGGCCGTAGGCTTGAATCGCTGGTGCGCGAGCATTTGGAACCTGTCTAATAGGAGCTTGATGCATGCTGTTTTGTCTGATTGGAGGACGGGGCATTTCCATTTGTGGTCTTGAAATGGCAGCACGAATGTGGCCTTGGGGCATCATTGGCTGTCTGGAAGGGGAATAGGCCGCTTCCATATTTGGCTGGTTCTGAATGGGTGCACGCTGAGCCTCCATCATCTGCTGGTTCTGAATGGGTGCACGCTGAGCCTCCATCATCTGCTGGTGCTGAATGGGTGCAGGCTGAGCCTCCATCATGTGCTGGTGTTGGTTGGATGCACGCTGAGCCTCTAACATGTGCTGGTGTTGGTTGTGTGCACGCTGAGCCTCCATCATGTGCTGGTGCTGAATGGGCGCTTGTTGAATCTCTTTCATCTGCTGATGCTGAATGGGTGCGCGCTGAGCCTCATTCATTTGCTGGTGTTGAATGGGTGCATGCTGAGCCTCCATCATGTGCTGGTGTTGGTTGTGTGCACGCTGAGCCTCCATCATGTGCTGGTTCTGAATGGGCGCTTGTTGAATCTCCTTCATCTGCTGGTGCTGAATGGGTGCACGCTGAGCCTCACTCATTTGCTGGTGTTGAATGGGTGCACGCTGAGCCTCCATCATGTGCTGGTGTTGGTTGTGTGCACGCTGAGCCTCCATCATGTGCTGGTGCTGAATGGGCGCTTGTTGAATCTCCTTCATGTGCTGGTGTTGAATGGGTGCACGCTGAGCCTCCATCATCTGCTGGTGCTGAATGGGTGCATGCTGAGACTCCATCATATGCTGGTACTGAATGGGCGCTTGTTGAATCTCCTTCATGTGCTGATGTTGGTTGGGTGCACGCTGAGCATTCATCTGTGCCTGGACAGAATCTGGAATTGAATTGACTTTCACGTCAACACCAGCAGCTCCCTCAGCACCAAGACCTGGCTCGTTGGATATGATTTGAGCGCGGAATCCCTGATCATCAGCGATGTAGTTCACGGTACGGTAGAGACCATCCTCGTTGATGTAGCCGAAGGAGCCCTTCTTGTTTCCATCGGCATCAGACTCTTCGTTGTGGTGGATGCGGTTGTTAGAACCATCATCTATGCTGTAAGCAGTATTGAAGGGCTTGGGAGCTTCCTGGGGTTGCTGAAATACATTTCTGTGTTAGCCTCTCACTTAATATTAATTCTCACAAATATATTTTAGGTGCTAAATTTTGCATGTAAACCTAGATAATAGATAACAATATGAATTTAATAAGATAAAAATGAATAGTTATCAATATTTCATTGATTAGTACTCTCACTTAATCGCTCAAAATATTCCCAACTTATTTACCTTTTGAATATATATATATATATATATATATATATATATATATATATATACAATTACACCAGTCTATAGCGCCCCCTCATGGGACTCACCAAAATAGGGTGCTATAGACAGGTCACTTTTAATGTAAATCGCATCGTACTACGTATTTAAAATCGGGCGCTATTTAGAGGGGGCGCTATAGACAAGTTTAACTGTATATATATTAAAATAAATCTGGTAAAACTATATAATATTCAGCAAATGAAATGCCAGACAAAATAAATCGTCTTCAGTAGGATCAACTTGGTTATGTGTGTGTCGTGCCATGATTTTCCTAAATAAATTTATACAATTTTAAAATATCTTTTAGCGAAATAAAAAAGCAATCCAGGACTATATCTCTTTAACTACAAGTATATAATTTATATATATATATTATATGTTATATAAAAATATTATTTTATTTAAAATATTTCATAGGGAATATCTTTATTTACAGGGGCTGCTAACCAGAATGGATCATTTTTGAGCCCCAGAAAAAGATGGCCAGGACAGGGGCTCGAACCCTGAACAGTTAGGTTAAAAGCCTAACGCTCTACTGACTGAGCTATATATTTCATAGATTCAAATATTCTATTAAGTCTACCACCAGACGTCGCTACTTTCCCTAAATAGCCTATTGTTGTTTTTTCCCGATGGCCGGCTCAAACCTTCTGTAAATTATGTAAATAAGTTTTTTTTTATTTTCTTTATTCTTACGCTCTAAATCAAGCAATACTTTTATCAAATTATGTTTTTTTAAATATAATTCTTTAGCTCAATTAAAGCAATCTCTGATCAAACATATTTATTTATTATACTTTCAAGATTTTTACCACGACTTCATTACCATAGCATAATCCTCAAGACAATCAAAATATCAAGCATAAAATCTCATCTTTTTTTCATAATATATATATTCATATAATTCTGGTAAAACTATATAATTCAGCAAATGAAATGCCAGACAAAATAAATCGTCTTCAGAAAGATCAATTTGATTATGTGTGTGTCATGCCATGATTTTCCTAAATAAATTTCTACAATTCCGAAAGGCTTTTTAACAGAATCAACAAGCAATCCAGGACCAGATATCTTTAACTACAAGTGTATACTATATATACTACAATACTTTTGTATACTACGTGTAACCTACGTGTGACATCGTTGGAGCGTTGGGAGGTCGCTAGGTATAACGAGGAAGACTGGAGCCCCGCTGTTGTCCGGGTGGAGTCTCTTTAGGGAGAGTGTGTAATGCGAGAGCACGCCGTCCCCGTCTGGCCCGGGCAAGATAAAAGGAAAAAAGGAGTATACTACAGAAGTAATCATTTTTATCCCATCGAAGAAATTTGTGAATTTGTATATAACAAAGACACTTATGTAAAATTCAATTTAGATTTTGTTGGAATATTTAATTTTATAAATATATATATATATATATTTATATTCTGTGAGATTGGATATGATGATAACCTAATAAAAAGTTGTTGTTGTTAAAAAATTACGAACAAAAACTTGAATAGAAAATATATAGCCACTTTTATCAATGGGGATGTAGCTCAGTGGTAGAGCGTTCGCTTTGCATGTGAAAGGCCCGGGGTTCAATCCCCCGCATCTCCACTTTTTTTTTTCCGGGTAGTTGGCGATCTACGCTCCAGGAGCCCGGGTTACCTCTATTTTCTCTCTATTATCTTTTGTATTTATTGTGTTTTCTTATTGTATTGTATGTATAATAAATAATACATTTAAGAAAGAAGTCTGTCAATCATCAACAAAAACAACAGATTTTCTTTACTGTTTTAGAATACCGTCGTTTCAGTTTTAATTTTTTTTTATTCCTGTTATTGAGTTGTATAAAATGAATTGTATATAAGTTGCTAAAATGTATTTAGGCGCAAGTATCCCAAGCTGGGATATCGCGTCCGATATGTCAGATAAAATAAAACTACAATCAATTGTACGGAAAAATATGTCCAGGGTAGCCTAGTGGACATGGCATCTGCCCGGTAAGCGGAACACTGTGGGTTCGATTCCCATCCCTGGACACTTTTATTTTTCCGTTTATCATTACTCTTCACAATTCATCCTTTCATACCTCATTCCTAAGGTTAGAAATAATCGTTATTTCTCCTTTAAAAAAAAAATAAATTTTGATTTTTCGTTGAAAAGAAACACTTGCGATATAATTTTCAAATGTCGTTTTACAATCAATTATATAAAAAATAGTTAATGAAACTTGGCCCTGGTTTCTTGTTGATTCTGTTAAATTGTAAAGGCAATTTGATTATGTATTATGAAAGACTATCTTCCTAATTTCAAAATCACCGTCATCAAAAATGAATAAATAAGAATGAATCGACTAAATTGGCTGAATAAACTTGAAGGTTTCCCACGCATCTGCTAAATCTTTCCAGCCTTTCTCATCATCAGCATTAAGCAATTGTAGAACCCACCATATGTCCTTGGGAAATACGCACACAGTTTAACCCTATTGCGACATTGAGTGAGAGGGGAAAACAACATTGGAAATATAAAATTGTTCTTAAGATGAAAACATCAAGCTTTCAAGGATAAATTAAGAAAAAGGCATCTCCTTATCGTGCAACTGAAAGTTGCTGATGGCTTGCGCTATCTATCGGAATAAATATCAACTATTCTCGTTGATTTTTAATTATTCCAGAATTGGCCAAATACCCATTCCTCTTGAGATGGGTCAATCAAGAATGGGTATTTGGCCAATTCTGGAATAATTAAAAATCAACGAGAATAGTTGATATTTATTCCGATAAAGGGCGCAAGCCATCAGCAACTTTCAATTGCACGATAAGGAGATGCCTTTTTTTTTAATTTATGCACCTTATCCCAGTACAATATCACTATGTACTATTTTTTCAAGGATAGTTTTTTTTAATATAATTTTTTTATCTCAAATCTATAGCTTTTTCGGGCATGATAGCCTTTCTCTTTTGTAAAAAAGACTTCATCACAGAAATTCTGAACGAATCATAAAAAAAGAACATTTTCAGAAAGTAACTACTACAAGAATTTAACCCATAGAAGCATTGGGCGCCTCTCCCGTCAAAATAAACGTCAAAAACCTGACGCCGCCTATTGACCGTCGTCGCAACTAGTGGCCTCTGTTCGGTGACAGAGCCACAACATGGCGTCAGGTTTTAGAAGTTTATTTTGACGGGAGAGGCGCCCTATGCTTCTATGGATCAATTTCCTCCCGGCAAATTTTCCATCTACAAGAATTTAAATTATCATAGATATTATTGAGTAAAAATATATCAGGCCTCCAGGGAAAAAATATATTTTCAAAAACATATTTACTCTCTAGCTTTCGGGAACGGACGCCCTTCTACAGAAGAAAACATGGTATAACATAATATACCATGTGAAAAAATAGTACAAATGTGATATTGTACTTGGATAAGGTCCACAAATCATGAAAAAGGCATCTCCTTATCGTGTAACTAAAAGTTGCTGATGGCTTGCGCCATCTATCGGAATAAATATCAACTATTCTCGTTGATTTTAAATTATTCTAGAATTGGCCAAATACCCATTCTTGATTAATCAAGGAAAGCTAACCACAGACGCGTTTCGGGCTGTTGGCCCTCATCAGCGTGGTGCAAGCTGTACCTCAACGACTAAAAAAGTGGTCATTCAGGCATCCTGAAAAATCTTGAAACAGGTAGTTGAGGCCAGAATTGCGTGAGATTGCGACACAATGTGACTAATTGGAATAATTAAAAATCAACGAGAATAGTTGATATTTATTCCTATAGATGGCGCAAGACATCAGCAACTTTCAGTTGCATCATAAGGAGATGCCTTTTTCATAATATATCATGTTTTCTCCTGTAGAAGGGCGTTCTTTTCCGAAAGCTAGAGTATAAATATGTTTTTGAAAAGATAATTTCCCTAGAGGCCTGATATATTTTTACTCAATATTGATACAAGGAAGCATTTTTGAACAGATATTATTCAGTATAGCCAAATCACCACTGGCATTTCACATCTACTTTTATATATAGAAACAATTTCTAATTCTTATTTATAGGTTCATCCTCAGTGTTTATTTTTAATTATCTTTATCCGATTGAAGTTACAATAGTAAAAATGACATAATTTCATAAATATAACGTCCTTGGCACATATTTTGCATATTTAATTCCGTATATACAAAATTTATGTTTTCACTTTTCTCTTTCATTTATTTTCATAAATGCTATATTTTTCTTGTATGCAAAAATATCTTATCCTATTAATACTCATCTCGTTCTTCTTTCTGTTTACTTATCGTAAAGCCTGTAGAAGGACGTCTGAAAACTTGCTAATAAAGTTTGTATAAGACACTCCTCTTCAATCGTCGTTTTATTTTGCTAATTTCTAATTCGAAATATGAATTGTAATATCTGGTTGAAAATCACATTAATAGGTACCGCTCAGCAAGAGCAACCTAGTTTATGAAAATTGAAACAGTAGATAATATATGAAGGTTATTCACATATTAAACAAAATGTTAACACAGGATTCAATCCCGGTTCATGGGTGTCGGGAATCGAGGGTGTTACCTACTCGTCCACCGACTTGTTATTTGAATTATAATATATATTTGAGTTCATTATATACGTATATTATTTTTGAAACGAATGCAATGATTTCTGATGTTATATACTGTATGGCTAATAAATACCGAAAACATTTATTTTTCAATTAAAAATTAAAAGGCAAACACACAAGAATAAAAACTATAAATAATTTATTTTAGTTCTTCAAATAAAAGACACTTCGGCCAGTAAATCTTTTTATTGTCTCGACGTTTCGAAAAAATCTTTTGTCCTCGTCAGGAACGAGCAAAAATTAAAACATTTGACAAAGTTTTGGCAAGGGCGCCTTTGCAGTCTTAGAATAATTTATAACTCTTTGTCAAATGCTTTAATTTTTGTTCGCTCCTGACGAGTACAAAATATTCTTGTCGAAACGTCGAGGTAATAAAAAGATATACTGGCCGAAGTGTCTTTTATTTTAAGAACTATGAATGCCAGTCAAGCAACCTCTATCTTTATGATAATCTAGTTTAGATAATAGATTCCAGATCTAGACGTGAGCTCAAACTCTAGAGCTAGACGTAAGTTTAGACGATAGAGCTTAAAGCTTAATAATAGAGATTAAAGCTTAATATATTACTTATTAATTATTACAATTATTTTATTTCCAAAGCGCTATATCCCGCAAGGGATACTTGCGCCAAACAAGGAGAAAAGTTTATTTACATAAGTTATTGACATTATTCAACACATGAAAACAATAGAGATCCAGATTTTGTAGAAAGTTTAGAATGTATTTACAAAATGAATTGAACTTTAAATATGATTTTTTATCGGAAATCAAATCGTTAAGTTCACAAACAACTAGTTCATTCTATATTCTTGAAATGCTGGGCAATCGATCAGTAGATGTCTTGAGGTTTGTTCCTCAATATAATTGTTATAGTTTTTTTTTATCTAGTTTGAATTTTAATATTCAATAAAAAATAAAGGTTTTCGGGGGATTTATGGGCCACCCTGTATTTATTTATTAGGTTCTTACCATAATGGCGGGCCCCATGTCTAGGGATCCTGGTGCGTTGCTGTAGTAGTCAGCAGGGTAAGCTAGGCCGCAGCCCAGAGCCAAGGCAACCACACTGAGTCTCACCTGGATAACGCACAAGTCAACAGATGAATCATAGCTATAGATACATCAATAGTATAGCATATACGTCTGAACACTTCAAGAAGAATTGAACCTAAAAAGATATCGATAATAATAAAAACCATTAATTTAAATCTCCAAGCTTTTATTCAAACAAAGGCTACAGGTTTCTAGAGAGAGATGAGTATCTTTAATACAGTTATGAGCGTCATGCGTTCTTAATTCTGTCACCGTTTGCTTTTGGTTCAGTGGTAGAATGCTCGCCTGCAACGCGGGCGCACCGGGTTCAATTCCCGGCAGATGCATTTTTTTTTTTTTTACAATTTTTAAAACTCATTGATATATTATAGTGGCGGGCGCCCCGGGTTCGATTCCCGGCCGATGCATTTTTTTTTTTTTTACAATTTTTAAAACTCATTTATATATTATACAAGAATGACATCCACGCGCTAATTTATAATTGTGACGAATAGTATTTGAATAAAAGCATTTAATCGGGTAAACCCCGGGCGTTGCCCGGGTCATTCGGCTAGTCTTTAATGAACGCAAATTCGAGATTTCAGGCATCTCAGCTCTTCGAAAGGAGTACATAGACACGTTTATATGTTACTATGTACTCCTGTAGAGGACAGAGATGCCCGAAAATTCGAGATTACGTTTAATAATGAAACTCACCTTCGGAAACCTGTAGCATTTATTTAAATTATAAAATCGAACAAATCTCTCAGTTTGATAAAACTTTATCCACACATAATGAAGAGAGATCGAGCGTCAGATCTCTATAATACAAATAATAAAAGCCTAATTTCATAATAATTCATTATCTTAATAGAGAATGACAAAAATATTTTTTATCACAAACAGAAAGTGAGAGATTGATATTGAAACTACCTTATTACAATGTCCATATTAATATTTTACACAAATAAATTTACTGGCAATGCATTTCTTTTAAATTTCAAGGTATTGCATCGAGCAAAGCTCTTCCGCAAAATATGTTTTCATAACCAATATATATTAGTAAATTAAGTTTAATTGCCATCTATCGTTAAAATTTTACACAAATAAATTTAATGGCAATGCGTTTCTTTTAAATTTTTAATTTAAATTTAATTTTCATTAAAAGAAACGCATTGCCAGTAAATTTATTTGTGTAAAATTTAACGATAGATGGCAATTAAATTTAATTTACTAATGTCCATATAATGATATATAAAGTGATATTAAATATTATTTTCATCAGAGGAATCCCACTGAGGGTCTTCTGGGATTTACTATGATAAAATATCAAATATATTTCGCAAAAAGTTTCTTTATTAAAAACAGCGCGATCTTTCAAGCTCTCTCTTTTAACGGGCAAAGTTACAATTAAGAGTGAACACGGGGGGTGGGAGCGAGATATTTGAAAAAATACACTCCGCCCCTACCCCCTGTGCTCATTCTTAATTGTAACTTTACCTAATGAAGAGGAAAAGCTCGGAATCTCACTCTGTTTTTAATATGAAATAACCACCTCTGACATGACTAATAGACGTTATGTACAGCCATTCCTAACATGGAGTACAGACGCTGCTCATGCTATCCCCCTAGATCTGTAGCCCTTACAGAGTACTATCAACTGAATCCAGGTTTTTAAGTGAGCTTGTTACTGCTCCCTCTCTTCCTTTTTTACCCAGGCTTGGGACCGGCAAAGGCGGAGTTATGTCTTAAACGATTTGAGTGTTCACTGAAATTGAAAATAATTCTCCAAACAGACTCTCTGTCCGACTTCAGGGCGTGATATCATACCAAACGATCCTCAGTTGGATTCATCTTATGAAAATAATATTTAGTTTTACTTTTCTCCTATTTATCCTATATAATCTTATATGCACGATTAGTAAAAGTGCAGTCAATCTCAAACTCTGGGGAAGGTCAGTAATGACAGTTATAGGGAAAGTGGGAATGAGGGTATTTGTGATGCCCCAAAATACATCCCGCCCCCACCCCCTGTGCTCATTCTTAATTGTAACTTTGCCTGAGGAAGAGGAAGAACTCGAAATCTCACTCTGTTTTTAATAAAGAAACTTTTTGCGAAAGGTTTTTGATATTTTATAATAGTAAATTGCAATGTATCCTATATCTAACTAATGTTGTTGCTTATTCCTCAAGTCGTTTAAACGATCTCCATTTGGTTCCATTGTCTCAGCCTTTCTTTTATAGTCCTAGGATATATCTAACTAATAGTAGTGCAATTCCACGTGATATAATCCTAATAGCTCGTTAACTTAGAATACCCTCTTTTTCTAACCATATGTACACATACATACAGCTTTATTAAGACCACCGGTCTTATACAGATTCACCACAGGAAGGAAGCATAGATGAAGCTCTTATACTCTAGACACAGAGCCCAACAACAGGCTCCAGGTCAAACGCATGTCCAGCTGCCACAGATTCCACTGTGCATACGTCAAGGTTAGCGTATCACTGAAAAGGCTAGTGTGGAATCAGCCGAGTTTTAGTCTTCCCTTTCCTCATCCAAATGGACCAAGACATTCGGCGATTCTATTTATCTCCTCCGAACGGTGACTGCGGCCTTGTAGAATTTATATAAACCAAAGACCTTGATCAAACATCATTATATTCATAGTTATATATTTGTTTTGTGTTTTGAATTAAGATTTTGACTTAAAATTCGGATGTATGCATTTAAGAAACTCAATATTTATCCATCATAATATTTTAAAAACTACTGTAAATATGTTTAAGGAATATCAAATCCTTTAAATGAATTGATTTAAATCTAATGGACGTCAATTAGACAACCAAAAAAGGTTTCAGAAGATTATTTTCTTTCTATTTCAAATACCATCTTAAGCTTTCGGGCATTTCTGCCCTTCTTGGAGCATCGGGACATTCCTGGGCATCTCTGCCCTTCTTGGAGCATCGGGACATTCCTGGGCATCTCTGCCCTTCTTGGAGCATCGGGACATTCCTGGTCATCTCTGCCCTTCTTGGAGTATCGGGACATTCCTGGGCATCTCTGCCCTTCTTGGAGCATCGAAACATTCCTGGGCATCTCTGCCCTTCTTGGAGCATCGGGACATTCCTGGGCATCTCTGCCCTTCTTGGAGCATCGGGACATTCCTGGGCATCTCTGCCCATAATATGTTCTCCTGTGGAAGGGGAGAGATGCCCAAAAGCTTGAGATGGTATTTGAAATGAAAAGAAACTTATATCCGGAAACCTTTTTTGATTGTTTAAATCCTTTAAACATAAGCGAAAACATTCTATTGTGGGCACGAATTATAATCCCAATGACTGGATAGCTTAGAATATCCTCTTGTTCTAACCCTATAGCTTTGAATTAAGTTTTTGACTATAAAATCGGATATACGCGTTTAAGAAACTCAATATATATTTATCATAATGTATTAATAGTTACTGTAAATATCATACGACTTTTAAATCCTTTAAATATGATCAAAATCACTCTATGGTAAGCACGAATTATAATACTAATGACTGGATAGCTTAGAATACCCTCTTTGTCTAACATATAACTTTAAATTGAGTTTTTGACTATAAAATCGGATATACTCGTTTAAGAAACTCAATATAAATCTATCATAATGTATTAAACGTTACTGTAAATATGTTTAATGACTTTCAAATCCTTTAAATGTGAGCAAAATTATTCTATGGTGAGCACAATATATATTCCTAATAACTGGATAGCTTAGAATAGCCTCTTTTTCTAACCATATGTGTTTCTAATTAGGTTTTTTACTATAAAATCGGATATTCGCGTTTAGAAAACCAATATATATTTATCATAATGTATTGAGAGTTACTGTAAATATGTTTAACGACTTTCAAATCCATTAAAACATGAGCAAAATCACTCTATGGTGAGCATGAGAAATAATCCTAATGACTGGATAGCTTAGAATAGCCTCTTGTTCTAACATATAACTTTGAATTGAGTTTTTGAGACTGAAAATTTGAATATACGCATTTAAGAAACTCAATATATATCTAAAATAATGTAATGAGAGTTACTGTAAATATGTTTAATGGCTTTCAAATCCTTTAAACATGAGCAAAATCACTCTATGGTGAGCACGAGATATAATCCTAATGACTGGATAGCTTAGAATAGCCTTCTTTTCTAACCATATGTTTTTCTAATTAGGTTTTTGACTATAAAATCGGATATTCGCGTTTATTAAACTCAAAATATATTTAACATAATGTAATGAGAGTTACTGTAAATATGTTTAACAACTTTCAAATCCGTTAAACATGAACCCGAGATATAATACTAATGACTGAATAGCTTAGAATAGCCTCTTTTCTAACCATATAACTTTGAATTAAGTTTTTGACTATAAAATCGAATATAACCGTTTAATAAACTCAATATAAATATATAATAATGTATTAAGAGTTACTGTAAATATGTTTAACGACTTTTAAATCTGTTAAGCATGCGCAAAATCGTTCTATGGTGAGCATCACTGATGGTCCAAACAAGAACAGCGCATATAGCCAGTACTTACGATCGGCTCCATGTCGGGATGTCTACCTCTTCTTGCCCGCAGCTTTTATACGGCCCTGAAGCCCGTTTGACCCACATGGGGCATCAGACACTTTCCTTCAGGCCAGGGGCCCGCTCATCAACCGGCCCCTTTCCTTTCTATTTTAAGCTACGTTCTACTTCAATCATGTTTATTTATAATATCGTTTATATATTTACAACTTTAGATATCAGGGGTTCGGTGGAAGAGTGATCTAAACCATTGGTTTTCGATCGCTAAGACCCGGGATCGAATCCCGCATTGAGCAATTTTTTCTAATTAAAAGAAATGCTCCGATGGTCTCCCGATTCTTGAAAAAGTCCAACCCCACCAACAAGTGCAAATAAACAAACGGGGCTCTGGCATATTTGTAAGTGCAAAGTCGAACTGCTTCTCACATATGTAGACATGTGGTGCTCTTACAGTAAAAGCAGTCGTCAACTACTTCCACCCACCTGTACCATGTGTACTAAGGATATTGAAAAAAAAAACTTTTGATTGCTTATTTTTATAATGTTTAAGAAAATAATACGTATATATGCTTCAAAGTTTATATATTAACATTTGCAAATTATACTTTGTTTATTACATGGGTATTTTTATATAAGTGGTGGGGTGGTGTCTTGTCTATGGGGTGCCCCATGGAAAGGGGGGGGTACCATTGTCACGTTAGTCAGCCACAGAGTTCCCTGTTCACGGTTACCGTAGCGGCTCGGAGCTCACGACACCGTACTTCACCCTACAGGACAGTCCCTTACTTGTGCTGCTTCTCCAGCCCGCCACGTAGAGGAGTACTTCTGGGCAGGTATTATATGAGTTTCGTAGTATTATATTTATAATTTGTTATAAGAAATTTAAACTATTTTTTTATGGGTACGATTCTTTTTAAAATAAAGTAACGTCTACTGCCCTTACAACAATGGTAAAATAATGAGAAGGCCTGGCTCATCAGTGGCGAACCGTCTCAGCGATTGCGTTAGTTTAATCTACCATACCGTTGCAATATTGCATTTGACTGTTTTCTAGTTACACCGATACTTGATGCTAAACTCTTGGAAAATCAAAAATGCAACTTATAGTTGTATGATTCACAAATCCGATATAGGGATACAGGATGTACTCCATGTTAGGAATGGCTGTACATGGTGCTTGTTCCTTTTGTTTCAGAGGTGACCATTTCATATTGGAGCTAAGTCAGTGGCCTGCTAATGAATAGTGTTCCATATAAGGTAGTATATCTCTATATGTTTCAAACATAAGCAATCACACACAGACCTACATTTTTTTTTATTTACAAGGTTGTCCTAAAAGTTCTTAAACACTTGCAAAAATAAAATTTGAAATACCTATATTATTCGCCGTTATGTATATTGTATTTGTATTATGTTTGAATTAATTGATTTATGTATTATTATGTATTCGCCGTAATAATATTATTCGTCAACTGATAAGAAAAACAACATTTTAAGAAAAACACGAACTTTTGGGGCTACCTTTTATATTCTTCTGGAAAAACTTACAATCCTGATTATATTTCGAGCGTAGAACTTTTATATGAGCAGCTCGAATGTTCTTATTCGGCAAACCATTCCACCGTATTTTGAAGTTAAGAAAAAAGGCTCTTTTCCATGTGGAGATATATCTGTTCTGAAAAGGAAATTTATTCAAAATTTAAGAAAAAGATAACTTCAAATCTAAAATTGAAATGAAATCATTCACATGTACTCTGGAATAAGGAATAATCATATTCTCAAAAATTGCATCTTTTTATTTGAATCTACTATCTTGCCAACCATTATGACTGGGTGAAGTAGAATGCGTCTGTCTTTGTCATTAAAACTGGGAGCACTACTCAGTGGCAGGCTGACTTAGCTCCAATATGAAATAACCACCTCTGACATGACTAATAGACGTTATGTACAGCCACTCCTAACATGGAGTACAGACGCTGCTCATGCTATATCCCTAGATCAGAGGCCCTTACAGGGTACTATCAGCTGAACCCAGGTTTTTAAGCGAGCTTGTTACTGCTCCCTCTCTTCCATTTTCATCCAGGCTTGGGACCGGTAAAAACGGAGTTATGTCTTAAACGATTCGATTGTTTACTGAAATTGAAAATAATTCGCCAAACAAACTCTCTGTCCGACTACAGGGCGTTACATCATACCAGACGATCCTCAGTGGGATTCCTCTGATGAAAATAATATTTAGTTTTACTTTTCTCCTATTAATCCTATATAATCTTATATGCACGATTAGTAAAAGTGCAGTCAATCTCAAACTCTGGGGAAGGTCAGTAATGACAGTTATAGGGAAAGTGGGAAGGAGGGTATTTGTGATGCCCCAACCAACGCGATGTAAACGTAGCGACCTCCCCATATGGCCTCACTGAGAAACAGGAGCTACCTCCCCATCCGGAACTAAGCACGGCAACAAGAATGGGGATGTGGAATGGTAGACTGTCATTGCTTTCATTGTCAATTAGTAGACCTCAGTTTTTTTATTATCAAATATTCATTTATTCATTTCAATTTGAAGCGCTATGTCCCCTTAGAGACACTTGGGCTGTCATACATGTATGCCTTTACATTTTTCTATACATATTTACAATGTATTTAGGCCGTAAAGAATAGTTATATGATATTAACAAGGAGAAAGAGAGAAAAACTGTTCAAAATTGTTCAATTATCATTATCATCAAAAGCTAAGAGAAAATATTTGAGTTTAAACAAACTAAGGACAAATGAATCTCTTAAATCCTTAACGAGAACAGAGAACTGTGTACAAAAGAAATAAATATCTGGCAATATCTACAATCAACATAATAACATAATATAAATTATCAGTTTCTTAAAAGATATTTGTTGCTATATAATTCAAAATGCATTATAAATTAACAATTTTAATTTCTTTGGCAAACTTTCTAAGCCTTTCTTATCTCAATGAATTCGAATCAATGAATAGAAAATATATTTTAATATTTATCATATACACTCATGGGCAAAACTTGAAGAAGTGGAAAGTCTTTTATGTCGATATTTCTCTGACTTTTTTTATGAAGGAGACAGAGGCAATTTTGTTAATAATTAGTTATCTCATGTGTCTTCAATAAAGGTCAATGTTATATCTTTCAGAGTTATTGTCCGAATCCCGATATACATGTTAAAAGGTACAAATTCCTTAAGTTTTGTCCATGAGTGTATACACACTTGGTTATCTCGTGTGTCTTCAAAAAGGCCACTGTAATATCTTTCAGAGTTATTGTCTCAATCCCGATATACATGCTGAAAGGTATAACTTCCTTAAGTTTTGTCCATGAGTGTATACACACTTGGTTATCTCGTGTGTCTTCAAAAAAGCCACTGCAATATCTTTCAGAGTTTTTGTCTGAATCCCGATATGTATTCTAAAAGGTACAACTTTTTAAAGTTTTGTCTATAAGTGTAGTTTCTTTGGAAACTTTTGTAATTTTTTTAACACTATGAATTATATTAAAATTTATTTCAATACTCTATCCAATAATGCCTTAGATGCTGTTAAGGATGAAAAGGTAAACAAAAATAAATCTATGGGGTGATATTTAAGCTCTTTGAACTATTTATACTGGTTATACACGTATTTTATTTAGATATGTTTACAATAGTTGCTATGGTATTCAAGGATTTTTACTCTACCGTTCGATAGAGTCCTTTGCAAAAGAATACAAAGCGAATACAAGGAAACTTAAAAGAGAAAAGGGAAAACATCATTATATGAGGAAAAACTATTCCTCTCGCCCTTTCTCAGATAATAATTTTACAAATAAATCGATTTCTTCTATTTTATTTCAACTTGCTTTCATTTCTGTCGTTCTGTCTATTGTCCTCAAATATTGTAACTTATTAAAATATAACTTCTAAAAAATCTTAGATGTTCGAAACTTTTTAAACTCGCTCAAATCTACAATCAATACATGTGTACAAATTTTGAATCTTCTAGCAGGTCGTGGTGATCAGGAATAGACTATTTTGTATATTTCTTTATAAACGCGAATAAAAGGCATGGCAGTTTCAATCCCGTAATTATCGCGGTTGGCATTCCGTAAAAAGTTCTCGGTATCTAGATCTATAAATATAAATCAGTGTGATCTTCAACAATAAACATTTTAAAATAACTTGAATGAGAATATAAAAAGTAAATATTTTTAACACACATAATGCGGAAGGATTATATTCATGTACCTAGAAATGCGTCTCTCTCTTTAATAGCTTGAACACCTATTTGGGTAAATTTGACCAATTTTATAACCTCTCTCTTAGGATGTTATGAAATCGAAGCCGCCCCTGTAGTGATGAGGTCCAAAGTCCGATATCATGGTATACAAGTTGGTATTTTGTCTGAATTTGCTAAAGCTGGTGTTGTGGCCCATTCTTTATCATCACTAGTAAAGTCCGCCTTTGCCGGTCCCAAGCCCGGATGAAAAAGGAGGAGGGGGAGCAGTAACAAGCTCACTCTAAAACCTGGGCTCAGCTGGCCCAGCTGATAGTACCCTGTAAGGGCTCCTAATCCAGAGATACAGGATAAGCAGCGTTTGCACTCCATGTTAAGAGTGGCTGCACATAGCGTCTGTTCCTCATGTCAGAGGTGGCCATTTCTTTTGGAGCTAAGTCGGCCTGCCACTGACTAGTGCTCCCAGTCTTAATGACAAAGGCAGACGCATTTCATTTCACCCAGTCATGATGGTTGTCAAGTCTCAAGCTCTACAAGCTTGATACCCTAATATGATTGAGTGGAGATAAGAAAGAAGAAGACTAGTAGAGTTTTCGACTAGGTTGATGAACATAATGTATCCTTCTGATGTATAATTAAAGAGAGAGATATCTCTCTAGGTACATAAAAGAGTATATTTCAAAAAGTAAAAATACATGCCGAGTCATAAATGAACCAACATGTGAATGCTGTGTAGATGTTGAAGCACCATCTTTTGTTAGCTTGCCCTCTGACTAACCAAATTGTACTTGCTTACTTTGACATAATGCCATCTTTCTGTATATACTCAATCTTATGAACACTTTGGCAAGTTTAGAGAAATTTGTACACAGATTTATAAATAACTACTAATTCATCGTGTAAATAATTAAAGATATATATGTAAATAATTCTAATATAGCACAATAGTCTGATAGACTTCGTGCTTCTGTAATAATAAAATAAAATGCCGAACAATTTCTTTTTATCAGACAATTTGGTCATCGATTCTCCGCAATTCTGGAAGAACGCTATCTAGCTATTAGTGTTGTAACTGAAATCATTTTAGAATATTCCATTGCATCTTGAGCATAATGGTGTTTACCTCATTACTCCAGCGCAAATATTCGCTGAGTTGGTAATTTTAAAAATTCTGTAAGAATTTTGAATCGAAGTTCTTCTTTCTTATCTCCACTCAATCATATTAGGGTATCAAGTTGTGACCCTTGATGATGTCTGTCTGACAACCATCATGACTGGGTGAAGTAGAATGTGTCTGCCTTTGTCATTAAGACTGGGAGCACTACTCATTGGCAGGCCGACTTAGCTCCAATATGTAATGTCTGACATGAGGAACAGACGCCATGTACAGCCGCTCCTAACATGAAGTACAAACGCTGCTCATCCTGTATCCCTGGATTAAGATCAAAGTCGACTTTATTTGTAACAATGGCGTTGAATAGTGTTTCTATATGAATTTTTTTTATATTGAAAATATATTTTCCGACCAGCCATATTTATATTTCACTTTCTATAATGTAAATATATTTGATTTTAACGTGAGTAGGTATGTATTAATATTTACATTCTCAAAAGCCTTTAAAGAAATTATTGAAATCAAACAAATCATTGGGAGGGGAGAAGTCCGACCACAGCTACCTGCGGTCCGCCCTGGACCCATTGGAATATTTGACTAAATTATGCCTCGTTTCCAAAGTGACTAACGTAGCAACGGCAACCATTTTCCAATGAAGAGCAAAACCGATATCTCCAGCAGCTTTACACACCCAAGATAGAGGACATTGCGACTGCTGTGATAGAAATGTATAGGGACATCTGAGGCTCTTCATTGGACACGACAACAACAACAAATCATTCATTTTTTTATCAATCAAAAACATCTACGATATTATTTTGTTCGAATTCTGGTTCATGTATAAAAAAAATATCTCTCTCTCCTCTCTCTCTCCTAGCAGCAAATATTTATTAAACAAAAATCATTAATAAAGAAATATCTTTCGAATATAAAATATAACAAACAAAATTGAATAACAAAATGTTCAATGAAATTTTGATGATATAATCCGGAGAGAAGATCTCAAGAAATTTGCCAAATTAAATATCTGATTTTATTCAGAATCCGTTGGTTCAAGTTTGGAAATAGTAAAACATTGCCCTATAATAAACTCCAGATTTAATTATCAAATAGCTTTAAAGAAGTCAGGTAAGAATTTATATAGTCGTTCTGACATATTCAACACTTAGCAATAAACTTTACATTTAACAAATTGTCAGGCTAAATCAGAAAAAGGCTGATAGAATAACCATTATCAAGAGAATGAAGTAAGAAGTCGGTGGATGAGTGGGTAACACGCTCGATTCCCGACAGTCATGAACCGGGATTGAATCCCGCGTTAAAATGTTGTTTAATATGTGAATAACCTTCACATATTATTCACTGTTTAAATTATCATGAACTAGGTTGCTCTTGTTGAGCGGTACCTATTAATGTGATTTTGAACCGAGATCAAAGTACGCCCTTTTATATAAAGAATAACCAATATCAAGAGAATGAAGGCAATAACCCAACTTCATGGTTTGTCGAGAGGCAAAAGTATTTCTAAGAAAAAAAAGAGAATGTTTGGCTAAGCGTCCAGGAATAGAATATGGTTCAAATTGCTAAATCAGAACATTCCGATAGAGCAACCATTATCAAGAGAATGAAGGCTATAACCTAACTTCATGGTTTTTCGAGAGGCAAAACTATTTCTGTAAGAATGGAAAAGAATGTTTGGTTTTAACGTCCAGGGATAGAATGTGCTTTAAATTTCTAAATCAGAAAATGCTAATAGAATAACCATTATCAAGAAAATGAAGGCTATAACCCAAATTCATGTTTTTTTCGAAAGGCAAATCTATTTCTATAGGAAAAAAATAATGTGTGGTTTTAACGGCCATGGATATCATGTGCTTCAAACCTTTACAGAGATTGGGAAAGAATAAGTAATTTAAAGTGTAGTTGTTAAAAGTCGAATTTTGTAGCATCAATGTAGAATAACCCGGTCGACTATATATTTTGATAGTATTCATATGAAAGAGTTCGCCCAGAAGTCCAACCCCTCCTCTTTAACATTATTTTTGTTTTCTCAATACCCCACTACATCTCTAAATGCACTATTATTAACGAGGAACGGAATAAGATCTTAAAGAACATTATCCAAGTCTACGTGAACCCAGTTCAGCTAATCAGAATAATGTCCGAGAAAATATATATAGCGATAGAATTGTTTAACTTTCATAAAGCGTTAGAGAACAAGGTATTCTCTAAGAACTAAAATTACAGAAAATTTTCTTCCATAGTTAATTTGTTCAGTTATGTTGATACACCCAATATTTGTATATAACTACGATGCTAATTTGTTATTTATTTATTCTGTTCTACAGGGAGAATCCTGTATGGCACGTGTGCCCAATAAAGGCTATTGTTGTTGTTGATACTTTGATTTCCTTTTCATTTTCCCTTCTCTCCTTTGTTTATTTTTTTTTCCTTTTCTCCATGGAAATGATGTATGGCGAGTCCTTATAGGACGGAAATGTCCTAATAAAGCTGTTGCTGTATTTTCTCAATACTCTAACATTAATTTATTAAAAGTTTGGTGCAAAAAAACTCATATAGAAATAGCTTCTTCTTTCTTATTTAGATTCGACAATCATATATCATGACTAGTTGAAGTAGAATGCGTCTGCCTTTGTCATTAGGACTGGGAGCACTACCCAGTGGCAGGCCGACTTAGCTCCAAAAGAAATGGCCGCCTCTGACATGAGGAACAGACGCCATGTACAGCAGCTCCTAACATGGAGTACAGATCATCCGGTATCCCTGGAGCCCTTACAGGGTACTATCAGCTGGGCCAGCTGAACCCAAGTTTTTTAGCAAGCTTGTTACTGCTCCACCTCTTCTTTTTTAATCCGGGATTAGGACCGGCAAAAGCGGAATATATAGAAATATAAAACCCATCAATGAAAAATAGAGACACAAATTTATAAATATATTTCTTTATTCATAATTATTGCGAAAAATGTACTTTTCAATAAGAGAGAAGAATATACATTATAAAAAAGAATAAATTTCATTAAGATCTTTGGCAAGGATATTAAAAAGAAAAGGAATATAATGGAATCACAGATTTAGTAAGACTTCTTGAGAGGAGCTTTGCCCTTGTGGACGCGGAGTTTGAGCTTGGACTCGGAATAGGAGTCTCCTTCGTAGGACTCCTGGTGTCCAGCAGGGGACATCATGGCGGAGTAGCCCATCTTGGGGGCGGCATGGTAGGAGTCCATCTGGGGCTGGTAGGATGCCTTCATGGGAGCGGGGTAGGCATCCATTTGTGGCTTGTAGGAGTCCATCTGGGGCTTGTAGGAGTCCATCTGGGGCTTGTAGGCATCCATCTGGGGCTTGTAGGAGTCCATCTGGGGCTTGTAGGCATCCATCTGGGGCTTGTAGGAATCCATCTGGGGCTTGTAGGAAGCCTTCATAGGAGCAGGGTAAGCATCCATTTGGGGTTGGTATGAAGCCTTCATAGGAGCGGGGTAAGCTTCCATCTTTTGTGCCTGGTAGGCTGGCTTCATTGGAGCCGAGTAAATCTTTGCCTTGGCAGGCTTGTAGGAAGGAGCTGGGTAAGCTTCCATCTGGTAAGCTGGCATCTTGGGTGGGGCATAGCTGGAAGCTGGAGCAGGCTTCACGTACATTATGACATCAGCGGGGTCCTGTGGAGCAACTCCTGGTTCGTTAGAGCTGATGTATGCGCGGTAACCATGCTTATCGGCGACGTATTCAACGTTGCGGTAAAGTCCTTCGGCGTTGGTGTAGCCATAGGATCCCTTCTTGGCTCCATAGGCGTCGGACTCTTCCTTGTGGTGGTGGCGGTTGTAGTAGCCATCGTCCACCTCATAGCCGTACTTATACGGCTTGGGTGGCTCCTCCACGTGCTGCAGAACAAAGATTGCTGTTGGTGTGGATATGGAACGTACAAATAGAATTTTGTAGATACCTCTCACTTTTTATAAATTATTTATCTTTTTTTTTCAACTCGCTTCGTATTCTGTATGATTGAAAGAAAAAGAAAACGAGCAATAATCATAAATATATATATATCCTGTTTTTTTTTTTGGTATATTAGTATTAACCTCCCACAACTTTATGCGTGTTATAATATATGTGTATATATTAAAAACTACAATGAAAAATACTTCAAGATCTCTATGGTGAAGACGAACTGTGAAGATTTCGTTCTGGAAGCCAACATGGGAGTTTATAATACATATTCATATCTGCATTTATACAAATCAACAGAATCAATAAGCAATGCAAGGTCAGGTGTCTTAACTATTTTTTATTTCTCAAGATTTCAGGCCAATATCGCTTTAACAGGAGACCTTGAAGTTCTACTTCATAGCGAATTAGACACACTACTATTAGTTGTGTATAGTTGGCTGGAAGTAGTACTTCTAGGTCTCCTGTTAAAGGGCATATTGGCCGGAAATCTTGAGAAATGGAAAATAGTTAAGAGACCTGGCCTTGCGTTGCTTATTGATTTTTTAAAGAGAGGTTCATAAACGGCTCTATTATTTTATTTATTTAACAGTTGGCAGAGACACGCCATATCCACAATTAGGATAATTGCGTGTAAATCTGAAATTATATACAAATCAAATCATCGTGAAATTAACATAATTAAACATTGGGAAGCACGCAAATTACACATTCGATGTCAAATTTTGCATATAGTAATTATAAATAGTAGCTTGTAATATGTACAGTTAATACTTTCGCCTTAAAATATACAGCCTGCAGAATCTATTAAACTTGATGTATTGGTCTTTATTTTAAACAACTTTTGTGTTTTTCAGGTAAAGTTGATTTTCTTCCCTTAGATCAGAAGTTATGGACGTCTCTGATTGGTAAGTAATTAGATATATATTGATAGAGAGATAGAAGAATGATATCATGAATCTTACATAGGTGTTGAGTGACAAGGTCATGGGCTGGTACATCGCAGGAGCCTGGTAGGCAGGCATAGCGGCCGTGATGCCCAGGGCAATGGCAACAACGGACAGTTTGACCTGAAACATCACCATTCCTGGCTGTTAGATAGGATAGATACTTACACAATCTCCCTTAGAATTAAAATTAGGACTTAAACTCAAAGGTTTGAATAGGGAATTAAACGCTCAGAAACAATAGCTGGAGAGATTGAATTAGAAAAGGGAGCAGACATTCTGAAAATTAATAAATTAATATTATATAAATTTTTATAAGTTTGTCCCAAAAGTTCGTGTTTTTCTTAAAACTTTGTAGCTCTTATAACTTGGCGAATAATATTATTACGGCGAATACATAAAAATATATTATACAATTACTTTATACATAATACAAAGACATTCTACATAACGGCGAATACATAATAATACATAATAAAATTACTTTATACATAATATAAAGATATTATAGAACGACATTTGAAAATTATTCCACATGTTTCTTTTGAACGAAAAATCGCAATTTATTTTACGGAGAAATAAATTACGATTTTTCGTTCAAAAGAAACATGTGTGGGATAATTTTCAAATGTCGTTCTACAATCATAAGTCGCATTATATTGTAATGCAAAGACATTATACATAACGGCGAATAATATTATGGCAAATAATATTAGTATTTCGCATTTTTGCAAGTGTTTACGAACTTTCGGGACAACCTTGTAATTATATGAATGAAAAATCAAATATACATAATGAATAAGATTGAAGATAACATAAAGAAAAATTACTGTTGATTGCCAAATCCACAATAAGGTTATTCCTTTTTCGAGTATCATTGCTTTCCTATATATATGTGTTTTAAAAATAGAGCAATCCATAGATAAATCTTTAAGTAAAAAGGCATATATTGGATTAAAATATCATTTATTTTACCAATATTTCAGTTGGCTGAACGCCAACCTTTATCAAGGTTTTATAACATTTTTGTTGACACACTTTAAAATGTTATAATACCTTGATAAAGGTTGGCGTTCAGCCAACTGAAATATTGCTAAAATAAATGATATTTTGATCCAATATATGTCTTTTTAATTAAAAATATATATATGTGGTATGATAAAATAATAATGGTCAGGTTTTGATATTAAAAACAAAATTGGCTTTTTCTTTAGTGCCATCTGAAATTCTCATGTGAGCATTCAGGAAATACCAATATTGTTTTTAATATCATGTATATAGCGTAAGAGGGAGTTTGAAAATGTTTTATAGATCAATTTCAAAAAAATACAGTATTACAATAGTATAAAAGCACTATATTCATTGTATATAGTGTATATAATGCATATTATCGTTTTTAAACAGTACAGACTGTGCACTTGGAATATATTGACAAGATATCAATAAAATTATTTTAATTGTCATTGTTAATAGTATATATATACGGAACTTTAAAACTTAAGACTCTCTCTAAAACTCTTTTAGCTTAATATTTTTTAACTAAAAATATGTCTTGAAAAAATTATTACAATTTGAAAAGTAAGAAAGAAAAAGGACATATCTTTATTCGATAAGGAGATTCCTTTTTTCGTTCTTAATTTATGCAACTTATCCCTGTACAATATCACATTTGTACTTTTTTTTCAAATTTGAAAAGTGTTTCTCAATTGACTCATGCAAATTATATACTTAAAGAAATAGTAATGCGCTATTAACGAGTAAATTCTATCAGAAAATAAGGAAAGCTTCGAAATTGCTTCAATTCTACGTATGTACTATAAGATAGGTAGAGAGAATATTGAAGAATTTAGAGAATTAAAAGATTAAAAAAAGATAAGGTAACGGGAATTCTTAACAGCTATAAACAAACAACAAAGTAATAAATCAATATTGTGTAAATCAAACGATAGATTCTATCATAAGTTTATCTGCGATAGTTTTGCATCGCCTGCTCTCATAAAGAAGGATTAAATTTGACAACCATCATGACTGGGTGAAGTAGAATGCATCTGCCTTTGTCATTAAGACTGGGAGCACTACTCAGTGGCAAGCCGACTTAGCTCCAAAAGAAATGGCCGCCTCTGGCTTTGACTGTATTGACTCATCCATTGATGAGCTCTACTCTTCCCCGGCAGACACCATCAACAAGCTTTACAAGCTTGATACCTTAGTGTGATTGAGTGGAGATAAGAAAGAATAAAAAATATTATATTTAGTCCAAAAGTCTCCATGATAGGTAAAAAGAGCTGCTGTCGTTGATTGGTTATCCACCACATGACAGTCAGACTCTTTGCCCAGAAGATTGTAAATTTGATCTATGAATTTAATCTCCATAACCTTGTACAATCATACAATGGGATAATAATAATAAAAAGGATTGCATTGCTTAAAATTGGTTCTTATGGGCTTCAGATGTGCATCAAGCATAGAATTGATATTCGAATAAAAAAAACAAAATCTATAATAATGGTTGAAAACTGCGACAAAGAGCTCTAACATCACCCATCTAGAAAGAATTCTATCCACGTACAATTCTACGTGTCACCGCTCTAGAAGTAGAAGTTTAGCTTGGAAGTGTTATATGGTAGTGCTCTAGAATTTATATCCTCATTGAAATTTCTTAGATTATTCTAAAATTCAAGAAATAGATAATGAAAAAAAAACTATTAAAAAACTAAGAAATATCCTTCAAATTATAAATACTTCGGCCAGTAATTTTTTTTTTTGTCTCGACGTTTCGACAAAAATCTTTTGTCCTCGTCAGAAGCGAGCAAAAATCAAAACTTTTTGTCGAAACGTCAATACAATAAAAATATTCACTGGTCAAAGTATCTTTAATTTGAAGAACTATGAATTCCGGCCAGGCAGCCTCTATCTTTATGATACAAAATATCCAACGATACGTTTAAAGGCCAAAAAACTGATGTAAATTATTTTGAAAATTGTTGAAAAGTTGAAATAGAGAAGGTGAGGAGAGAAAACTTACGAAGAGATCCATGGCTGGCTGTAGCAGGCAGTGAGTGAAGATGGTCTACTCCATGCTGGTATATATGAGCAGGACTTGACCCACATCCTTTCAGGGTGGGGACACGGGCGTGGTGGACCCACTCTCGCTTTCCCAAGGAGGAGGGGCATTCAAGAGGACACAGAGAGAACGTGCAGGGAACGATATTACAATCGGTAACACCCAACCTTTGTCGGTGGGTGTGGAGACTTTCTCTTCAGATACAACAAAGAATTTCTTATTTTGGAACTTCTCTTGTTGTTCTTAGGAACAGCAGGACAAAATTTCTTTCATAATTCGCACTATTTATATAAAAAATACTTTCAACGCGCATCGCTATATACAATAGTTATTATTACTTTCACAATAATCAATTGATCTACAAAAAAGAAATGGTCTATAGAGGTTCAAAAATTGATTTTATTACCAGCCGCAAGCCTGATAACATTCCAATCATATCCATTGTGTGAAAACATTTGAAATGTAATTCTATATAGGGTATATAATGATCTAGAACAATTAATCAAAGATACGAAATCGTAGAATGAAAAGTTTCTTGCAAGCTCTTATTCAAACTTAACCGCTTCTTCAACGCTAGACTACAGACAATAAACAATGTTGTACGAGTAGATCTATATCAAATTGTAAATAGCAGAGAGAATTATCATAGATTTAACTATTTTTTTAAATATATTTATGATTGTCTTTCTAACCTGAAAGGTTCAGGTTCCTAATATATATTATTGTGTGAGCAATAGTTAGCGAGAAATTATTTGAAAAAGTAAAAATTGAATCAGGTAAAAAGTTTCTTTTTATTTATATTTGCTAGCTTTCGAGCAAATTAACTGCTCTTCAACGGGCTGATATTCTTTGTACAAACTCAAAAATATTTATACACAGTAAAATTGAAAATTTCTTTGCTCAGAAACCCAATTACCAAAAATATTAGTTCCGATCCCCTATCTAAATCTAATGCAATATACTCTGTTAAATGTAACCAATGTAATGCCACATATGTAGGAGAAACCAGTAGGATAATAGACACCAGACTAAAGGAACACGAGAGAAACATAAGATACAAAGACAATAGATCCTTAATATATCAACACACCAGCACCACTGGACACACATTCAATCTCAAACAAGCAATAGCCCATTATCAAGACATAGAAAGAAAACAACAGCGATTATTCCTAGAAGCACTGGTATCATCAAAAATAAATAGCATCAATAGAAAATTTGACCTCCCAACCCAATATAAAAATATCCCAGACAAATAATCTAAATGTAAATATTTTTAATCCCAATATATATATATATATATATATAATATCTATTACTTTAGCTGGAAACAATCCGATGCACGCCCGCGAGAGCACATGCTAATAACAAAATTTTTCAATTTTACTGTATATAAATATTTTTGAGTTTGTACAAAGAATATCAGCCCGTTGAAGAGCAGTTAATTTACTCGAAAGCTAGCAAATATAAATAAAAAGAAACTTTTTACCTGATTCAATTTTTACTTTTTCAAATATATTATTGTTTCTCTCTTTTTATTTTTGATTACTTTTTCTTGTATAATATGTTTATAACTGTTTCTGTTTTAAAAAATATAAATCGACGCAATTACCCCTAGCCGGAATATCGCGTTTTGTGTGTTGAAATAAATAAATAAATTCAATCTTAAAAAAGACTCAAATACTACAAGAAACTTTTCGCTTCACGATTTCGTACTTTTGATAATTCAATATATCAATTAAAAAATTAATTGGATGTCTTCAAAAACACGCGCGTATTCAATTTCTTATATATAAATATAGAGAGATGTGTACTATATCCTAAAAGCTTATTTTCATAGTTTACTTTAATACCATTTCTAAGATTCCACCCTTCAGTGTTACATATATAAACAGAATCATCCAATACAGTATTAGAGCTCTAGAAAGCGGTCTAGTGGCTTAAATTGGCAAACCGCTTTGAGGGTTCACCACTAATGAACCAAACCCTCCCAATATTTTTTTTTTCATTGCAGAAGGACAGTAGGAAAATTTGAATTATGTGTAAAAAGAAACTTTCGTGATTAAATGTTTCATTTTCTTATAAATAAAATGAAATATATAATTTTTTTCATAATAACAAAACTGTTTACCTAAAGCAGAAGCTTCTACATTGGCTACACGCCATACAGCGCCAATTTGTAGCCACTCTATGTAATTCTATTAGATTTCAGATTACAGAAAAGGTTCGAACATACGAACTTCTACTGTCCTTACTGCGATGAAAAAATATATTGGGAGGGCTTGGCTCATCAGTGGTGAACCCTCCCAGCGGTTTCGCCAATTTAATCCACCAGACCGCTTCTCAGAGCTCTAATACTCTATTGGATCATTCTGCTTTTATATGCTACACTGAAGGATGGAATCTTAGGAATGGTTTTCAAGTAAACTATGGACATAAGCTTATAGGACAGTAGCATTATATTCAAATGTTTGCATCAAGCAATGCTCTTCAGCAAACTATAAAGACAAGGCCAGTTAGGCATAAATTAATACAAAGCAATAACGCGCCATCTATAGATATAAAATAATAGGATTTAAAGCGCGAATGTTTCTTTTATACATAATACGAACTTCTACTGTCCTTACTGCGATGAAAAAATATATTGGGAGGGCTTGGCTCATCAGTGGTCAACCCTCCCAGCGGTTTCGCCAATTTAATCCACCAGACCGCTTCTCAGAGCTCTAATACTCTATTGGATCATTCTGCTTTTATATGCTACACTGAAGAGCTCTGAGAAGCGGTCTGGTGGATTAAATTGGCGAAACCGCTGGGAGGGTTCACCACTGATGAGCCAAGCCCTCCCAATATATTTTTTCATCGCAGTAAGGACAGTAGAAGTTCGTATTATGTATAAAAGAAACATTCGCGCTTTAAATCCTTTTATTTTATATGTATAGATGGCGCGTTATTGCTTTGTATTAATTTATGCCTAACTGGCCTTGTCTTTATAGTTTGCTGAAGAGCATTGCTCGATGCAAACATTTGAATATAATGCTACTGTCCTATAAGCTTATGTCCATAGTTTACTTGAAAAAAAAATTTCTAAGATTCCAACCTTCAGTGTAGCATATAAAAGCAGAATGATCCAATACAGTATTAGAGCTCTGAGAAGCGGTCTGGTGGATTAAATTGGCGAAACCGCTGGGAGGGTTCACCACTGATGAGCCAAGCCCTCCCAATATATTTTTTCATCGCAGTAAGGACAGTAGAAGTTCGTATTATGTATAAAAGAAACATTCGCGCTTTAAATCCTTTTATTTTATATGTATAGATGGCGCGTTATTGCTTTGTATTAATTTATGCCTAACTGGCCTTGTCTTTATAGTTTGCTGAAGAGCATTGCTCGATGCAAACATTTGAATATAATGCTACTGTCCTATAAGCTTATGTCCATAGTTTACTTGAAAAAAACCATTTCTAAGATTCCAACCTTCAGTGTAGCATATAAAAGCAGAATGATCCAATACAGTATTAGAGCTCTGAGAAGCGGTCTGGTGGATTAAATTGGAGAAACCGCTGGGAGGGTTCACCACTGATGAGCCAAGCCCTCCCAATATATTTTTTCATCGCAGTAAGGCCAGTAGAAGTTCGTATTATGTATAAAAGAAACATTCGCGCTTTAAATCCTTTTATTTTATATGTATAGATGGCGCGTTATTGCTTTGTATTAATTTATGCCTAACTGGCCTTGTCTTTATAGTTTGCTGAAGAGCATTGCTCGATGCAAACATTTGAATATAATGCTACTGTCCTATAAGCTTATGTCCATAGTTTACTTGAAAAAACCATTTCAAAGATTCCATCCTTCAGTGTAGCATATAAAAGCAGAATGATCCAATACAGTATTAGAGCTCTGAGAAGCGGTCTGGTGGATTAAATTGGCGAAACCGCTGGGAGGGTTCACCACTGATGAGCCTAGCCCTCCCAATATATTTTTTCATCGCAGTAAGGACAGTAGAAGTTCGTATTATGTATAAAAGAAACATTCGCGCTTTAAATCCTTTTATTTTATATGTATAGATGGCGCGTTATTGCTTTGTATTAATAGTATGATGTATATATATATAATTACCTTTTTTAAATAGTGCAGACTGTGCACTTTTGCATGTATGGACAAGATGTCAATAAAATTATTTTAATTGTCAATTGTCAAATATATAATTTCAGGTTTTTATTGACTTCGCCTACCATAATAACCATCGCCCAATATACACTCATGGACAAAACTTAAGGAAGTTGTACCTTTTAGCATGTATATCGGGATTGAGACAATAACTCGGAAATATATTTGATACATAATATTCTTTGGTGCGAAGTTACACGAAATAACCAAGTGTGGACAAAATTTCCTCTGTCTCCTTTAAAAAACAGATGACATCCAAGACTTTTCACTTCCTCAAGTTTTGTTCACGAAGGTATACAGAGGGTATTCCATTTTAAAATAACAATTTTGGAACGCTGTAGCTCGCGAAATAAGCGCGCGATGTTATATTTATTCAAAAGATCAAGCATTGATTTATATTTAATCAAAAACCTATTTTTAAATATTCGAAATGCCTAAAATTATAAATGTTTTTTTTTTTTAAAAGGTTATGTTTCAGACTTTCCGAGGAGAAATACACGTTTACCCAAATTATTAAAATTATGAAAGAAAATAATATATTGATATTACAAAGTTCACAATCGGTCACATAATAAAAGAAAAATAAAGAAAATTTTAATATCTATAAAAGTGAGCGAAATAATATTTCTTAAAAAAGGTGCCTGAAGAAACCTTCAACTCCAACCGAAAGAAAAATAAAGGAAATGGTTGTCAGAGAGAATCCCTTTTCTTAAAGGAAGTTTTCCACAATAATAACGTACCACTTTCTACCATTGACCGTATTATTAGGAAAAATAATCGGCTTAAAAATACGTAAAAAGGTGAAGGTTCATGTCCTCAAGCCGCACCATATTGAGGAACGAAATACCTGCAGCAGGGCCATTTTTGAAATGTACCTGGCAGGTGAAAAATGGAAGAATGTTGTTACACTAGACGAAACATGGGTTTACCATGGAATAACGCCCTTCTACAGAAAAATTGATACAAAATGAAACTTAACTATGCTATGGCAAGTTATATGTACATTATAAAATTTACATAATATCAGTTGTGTATTTTAACCTATTTTAGAATTGATATATTATATTTACATACCAGAGCAAATTTGTTATATTAACATAGGTAAATAGGAGCAAATAGTGTCTATGAACTAGGGTATAATATTATGGTAAATTTCCGGAATATCAATGTCTGTTTAAACTGTTGAATTTTATGGAGGCCAAAGCTTCAAGGAGTAATCTTTTAAATTTACTATGAATATTTGAGTAGCTTTAGGAGTTTGTAAATCTAAACTGTTTCCTGTAAATAGAATGTAAATGGAATCTATATCCTATAATTGAGAGCATAACGATAAGCTGTAGTTGTTTCAGCGGATAGTTCATTGATCTCTAGATGGAATTTCTCTATCCCGTGTCAACCTAAGTCTGTCTTGTCCTTGTTTCTCATGGCGTTGGTTGGAATTAAGAAATTTCACCTCTCTCTCTGCCAGCTCAAAGAAAGAGGCCAGCTAGGATCAATATGATAACCTCTTTTTGTGAAGATCCTTTCGACATCGAAGAATCCTGTTGGTTTTTTTTGTCAGTTTCGGGGTCAATTCTGCTTAGGTAGCTATCCATTGTTCTTTCTTCTTTATCTCTGAATTTATCACAATGTTCTTTCAAATTGAATTTTTCTCAGAAAACTTTTTTTTTTACATATAATAATTTTGTAAATAGTCATACCCAGTCCATTTCTTTCTAGCAATTTTTATATTATTTATAGGTTTATCCTCATTGTTTATTTGTCATTTCCTTTATCGTATTGAAATCGTAAAAAAGTTTTAAATTTCACAAATTAAACGTCCTTAGCACAAATTTTTGCATATCAATTCTGTACATACAAAAATTAAGGTTTTCACTTTTCTCTTTTTTTTTTATTTTTATAAATACACCTATCCCCCGATTTACACGGTAGATACGTTCCTGAGAAAAACGTGTAAATCGGGGGATAGGTGTACACAGAAATAAAAATAAAATGCATTGACAGGTTAAAATATGTAGTCAGCACATAAGCTCGGGATTCCTCGTGAGATGTGTACACAGCGCATGTGTTCAACCACAGTAGCATTTTGTATAGTGCATTAAAAACAAAAACAAAAAACTTATTTGGAAAACCGTGTAAAAACGAAAACGTGTAAAAAAGTACCGTGTAAATCGGGGGATAGGTGTACTATATTTTTCTCTCATATGCAAAAATATCTTATTAAAACTCATCTCTTTTTTGTTTAGTTATCGTAAAGCCTGTAGAAGGACGTCCGAAAGCTTGCTAATAAAATTCGCACAAGATACTTCTCATCAATCTCCGTTTTATTTTAAATATGAAGAGTTTCTTTAAAAAAAAAGACACTTTCATCCAGTTAAAGTTTTATTTTCTTAACGTTTCAACAAAAAACGTATGTCTTTGTCAGGAGAAATAAAAATAGAGCATTTGGCAATATTATCTAGAATGATTTTTAAAGCTTTGTCAAATGCTTTATTTTTATTTCTCCTGACAAAGACAAGCAATTTTTATTGAAACGTTGTGAAAATAAAACTTTAACTAGTCGATGTATCTATTTTTTAAAGAAATATGAATGCTGTCAAAGCAGCCTCTATCTTCAAGATATGAAGAGATATGGAAATCCCTTAATATCAACATAAGGAAGATATTGTTGCATCATGATTAATGCGCCTATTTTTTAAATGATTCATAATAAAAATTTTCATATATTTCAAATTTTATATTCATTTATTTTTATAGAACAGATTATTATTATGAAATATTATGTACCATAAAATCATTTTTATTTTAATACACTAAATACCCCACCTGCTTTAAACTTTGATGTGATAAATAAAGAGATATTCTAGGTGTTACCTAAATATATAGTTGTCTTATTATTGACTGGTTTAACCTTGTAGGATGGTTGAGACACGTTCTGGAAAGATGCAAGAAGGGTCTGAGGAGAGAATTAAGACTGAAGGATCTGCAAACCGCAGCCTGATGCAACAATATGTACCTTCTTTATTTTACGGAATCAATTACAAAAGATTTAAAATAAATTTTCCATTATTTATCTACTTGAGTACATCTTTGCAAAATACAATAATTAGGTTACAATATACCATGAAGTTGTAAATATATTTGATGTTTAAAGATTGAATGGTAGGGAGTCGGCGGAAGGATGGTCTAAACCGTTGGTTTTCGATCGCTATCACCCGGGTTCGATTTCCGTATTGGGTACTTTTTTCTGATTTGAAAAAAAAAAAGCTCAAATGGTCCCCGATTCTTGCAAAAGTCCAACCCCACCAGCGAGTGTAAGTAACCAAACGGAGCTACTAGTATAACACATTTGTAAGTGCAAAGTCCAGCTGCTTTTCACATGTGTAGACATGTGGTGCACTTACAGTAAAAGCAGGCATCTACTTCTATTCACCCAGATTGAAAGGTGGTGGACCATTTTAAAGACATTTTAAAAAGGATTATTGTAAAGGAGAGACTTTTTATCTCTTACTGATATAATTGTGTTGATTATCTACTGGACGTGTGATCTTATCTAAGAAGCTATTGTTCTGAGGCGGCACAGTACAACATGAAGTATCTTGGAGCCTGTCTTCTAGTTCTCCTCCTTGTGAACTTGGTGCAGGTAAATTAATTAGATTCTAAGACAACTATAATCTCTCCCTATTGACATAGAATAAGGAATACAAGTTGGGAAGAAGAGATTCTCTATATAAGAAAATGATCGTACAAGCTTTCAGTACACGCTTGTTCGACGGTACCTATACTAAAATTGGAACGATACAGAGAAGATTAGCATGGCTCCTGCGCAAGGATGACATGCAAAATCGTGAAGCGTTCCCTATTGACATAGAATAAGGAACACAAGTTGGGAAGAAGAGATTCTCTATATAAGAAAACGATCTACAAGATGTCAGTACACGCTTGTACAGCGGTACCTATACTAAAATTGGAACGATACAGAGATTAGCATGGCTCTTGAGCAAAGATGAAACGCAAATGGTACAAGCTTTTAGGCAAGACTCCTTTCTATGGGTACAGAATGATTCTCTATCCTTAGATGGGCTTCTTGCCTGAAATCTTGTACGATCGTTTTATTATATAAGGAAGATCTTCTCCCTGATCTGTGTTTCATTGTGATTAGATTATATTCTACCTAGCGTTATGGCTATGGGAACTTAGGGAATTTTATATATGCAAATATTTTGTTAATCTCTTCTATTAAGCTGGTATCTACAACTCTTAGTGAAGCTAACCAAATCTGCATGATTGAATTTTTTCGCCAATAGAAAACTTATGCACGTAGATTTTCGACGTTCATTCCTGAGAAGTTTAACCTTGGTGTGTCATGTCCCAGGGTTGGGGATGTAAAGAAGACAAAGAATGTAAGGAAGGGGAATGCTGCGCCATGAACGAAGCGACAAGACACGGAAGCTGTCTGAAAGGAGGAGAAGAAGGTGAGCTTCTTAATTTCTTTTATATAAGAAACCTTATTGATAACATATACAATATAATCATATATATAGGGTGGCCCATATAAGTCGCATATCCTTTTATTTTTTTATTAAAAATCAAAAGACAAATAAAGGATACAAATACAAGAGAGGATGAGTGGGTAACACCCTCGATTCCCGACAGTCATGAACCGGGATTGAATCCCGTGTTAAAATTGTGTTTAATATTTGAATAACCTTCACATATTATTCACTGTTTCAACTATCATGAACTAGGTTGCTCTTGTTGAGCGGTACCTATTTTAAACCGAAATACAAAAGAAGGAATCACCAGATATCATCTTGAAGTAGGGAATCATTTTTCGGCTACAAGTTTCTTGTGCGGTATAATCGGCAAGCTTTCCTACTTTGTCCTGGAGCCAGTCTCCGAAAATGTAGATCACAGCACCCATAGTCTCTAGGTCTTCTCGGCGATCTTCAGTTTGACTTCCCTATGTACCCGGCACTTCCACCAAAATATCACGTTGAAATTAAGGATAGACAAACTTCAAGATGACACGGCAATTTATTTAAGGTAAAAAAAGCTATCAATGATAAACAAAAGTTAAGCAATGAGGGAAGTTTACAGAGTAGCAGAATATAAACATAAAAAAATAATACTCTGTTGTTAAAAATAATACTTTGATACAATACGTCCGTGTTGAATGTAATGTTCGTAGCAGTGGGTGTAGGGGATCGGTGCTCCCTGCTATGGTGGCGCTAGGAGGAACACAAATTGAATTACTAGACAAAAGATATTGTTGCGTATTCTTTATATTATAGCGTATTTTATGTTAATTAACATAATTATAAGTAACAATTTAAAACAAAAAGACGCGAATGTTTCTTTTCACAAATAAACCAAACTCTACTGTCCTTACTGCAATGAAAAAATATTGGGAGGGCTTGGCTTATTAGTGGTGAACATTCCTAGCGATTTCGCCAATTTAATCCACCAGACCGCTTCTTCAGCGCTCTAATACTGTATTGGATCATTCTGCTTTTATATTCTGCACTGAAGGATGGAATCTTAGAAATAGTATTGAAGAAAATTATGGACATAAGCTTTTAGGACAGTAGAATTATCTTTAAAAGTTACATTTAGGAGTTTGATTTATTAGTGGAAAGAAACATTCGCGTCTTAATGTTTTCATTTGTTATATACATATAGATGGCGAGTTATTGCTTTGTATAATTATAAGTTTCAAGATGTTGTTTTTGTGGTAAGAAACTTTGACCATTCTATTTGCCGAAGTGTCTCTTACTTCAAAAACAATGAATGCCGATTAGGTAACCTCTATCTTCAAGATTTACAGATTTTGCTATTTATTTGCATAGATTTGTTTGAATCTTCATTGCTATATAAATTTGCGCAGCTTTATTTTTAAAGTAGATGATTCTTTGAGATACCGTAGAATAAATATCTTTTTCTACCTTCCGCTTTCTGCAACTATTTGTTAACGTGACAATTGGTAGAGATGCTGGGTACCGATATCCTCACAACAGATCTTGTAATCTGTGTTGAGAATCGCAAACTCCTTTTGTGAGGATGTCTCGAAGGATTTTTAATAGATTTTATACATTGTTGGACAAAGTGGTCTGAATAAATAGTGAAAATTTTCAGTACTTTTCCAGCAATGGATATATTGTGCAGTTTAGTTTGTGTTTAATAGTTCGACTGTAAAGTCGAAATAGTGTTTTTGACTGCCGAGTGAACCTGTTTCAAATATACTGGCGATGCTTTTAGTTGACGCATCACAGGCAGGTATTCTTGGTATAGGTGTAATACTGTAGTTAAACTCTGAAAGTAGTGAATGCCTGTTGGTATTTGTAGTCTTAGCATTAATTGGTGTCTTAAGTAATTTTTTGAGGGGTGTACGAAGATTTGCATTTTAATGCACTGCGGCCTGTGATTGTAAAACGACACTTGAAGTTACACCGCATGAGTTTCTTTTCAACGAAAATTCAAAATTTATTTGAAGGTGAAATATTGACTATTTATAACCTTTTTGGATTTTTTGGAAGATTTGCATTATTGGGTATTAATTTATTATTGTTGTTTTTCATTATCATATTGTATAATTATACAAGGTTATGAAGAATAAATTCATAGATTAAATTCAGAATATTGGTAGGTGTGAAATACAGGTCATGTCTTGAGGGTTCCATGTATTCCAAGAGGTGGTCTGGTGAGGCCTCTTTGGTCCTGAAGATGGTGCATTGTGGATAGGTCTTTTATTATTATAGATATACGTATTGCTATAGTTTGGAATGTATCCATTAAATAAATCTCTTCACAAGTAAATAAAACATCAGCATGACATCAGTGTGATATGACGCAGGTGACAAGTGTCGCAACAAAGGTGGCCTGATGGACAACTTTCCACTCTGTCCCTGCAACGAAGGCCTGGAGTGTATTGAATCGGTGAGTCGCATATCATAACCACCTGTTCAGATAGTTTAATGAGGGACTTTGGGTGTATATCATGTTGCCTTCAATTGACCTTAGAGCCACTATGTAATTTACCATTTCAGCCTAACGGATCTTTTCCTTTCGTGCCAATTTCATCGTAGTCCTTTCAGAATATTATAGAATAGAATCGGGGAGTTACATACCTTAACCATATTTTCAGATATGGAAATGAAGGACTTGGGATGTATATCATTTTGCCTACATTGGCCTTAGAGCCACTATGTAATTTACCATTTCAGCCTAACGGATCTTTTCCTTTCGTACCAATTTCACTGTAGTCCTTTCAGAATATTATTGAATAGAATTCATGAGTTACATTCCTTAACCACCTTTTTAGATGGGAAAATAAAGGACATTGGGCGTAAATCACGTTGTCTTCAATTGGCCTTAGCACCACTATGTAATTTACCATTTCAGCCTAACGGATCTTTTCCTTTTGTACCAATTTAACCGTAGTTCTTTCAGACTATTACTGAGTCATCAGGAAAGCTCTGAGTATTTTTTTTCAATAAAGATCGAGATAGCATTCAGAGAGAAAGATACAAACATTTAATGAACAATGTATAGGTCATTTTGTTCAATACCCTTTTGTCATCTATCGGATAGTTGGGATATCCTCCTGAAGTAATTTTTTTGGCGAATCTTCTTTGAGGTGGGTTTCGACAGCCTTTGAAGAATTGAAACTCTTTTCCGTTCAGAATATTTTGTAAATAACTAAGCAAATGTGAGTTAGAAAAAGAAGGATTAGTTGATGATGTTGTCGTCGTGTCCAATGAAGAGCCTCAGATGTCTCCATACATCTCTATCACAGCAGTCGCAATGTCCTCTATATTGGGGGTGTAAAACTGCTGCTCTGGGTCCATGTCAATTTTCTGTTGTTGTTGTCGTTTCCAATGAAGAGACTCAGATGTCTCCATACATCTCTATCACAGCAGTCGCAATGTCCTCTATATTGGGGGTGTAAAACTGCTGCTCTGGGTCCATGTCAATTTTCTGTTGTTGTTGTCGTTTCCAATGAAGAGACTCAGATGTCTCCATACATCTCTATCGCAGCAGTCGTAATGTCCACTATATTGGGTGTGTGAAGCTGCTGTTCTGGGTCCATGTCAATTTTCTGTTGTTGTTGTCGTTTCCAATGAAGAGCCTCAGATGTCTCCATACATCTCTATCACAGCAGTCGCAATGTCCTCTATATTGGGGGTGTAAAACTGCTGCTCTGGGTCCATGTCAATTTTCTGTTGTTGTTGTCGTTTCCAATGAAGAGACTCAGATGTCTCCATACATCTCTATCACAGCAGTCGCAATGTCCTCTATCTTGGGTGTGTAAAGCTGCTGTTCTGGGTCCATGTCAATTTTCTGCAAGGCTGCGGCCATTGAAGGACAATGAAAATATGTGGGTATTGCATTGTTGCATGTTCTGTAGGTTCTTGTGCCATCTGGCTGTATTGTCATTTCTTTGTAAGTGTTGTCTCTTTTAGAAATATATAAGTATATATATTCAAAACCATTCTCCATTTATAAGAAAAATGAATGTCAATCAGAGAGATGCAAACTCTATCATCAAGATAATTTCAATCATGTTTGATATCGTATCTGTACTGAAGTGAAACTGAGAGATATGTGTTCAGGGTGACATCTTCTTCAAGAAAGGATCCTGTGAGAAGAAAGAGAAGAAAAACGAAGCTCATCTCTTCAACATCATCTAGAGACCGAGTTGAACCGCTGCGATAGTTCATCTGAACATATAAAATAAAATAATTATAAATGAAGACAATTCACTGAGGAAAAGGTTTCTTTTATATATAACGGCAATACAAGCTTACAAGCTCAACATGCCTTCGACAGGTATAACTACGCTACTGAGGTTTTCCGAATCTAATCCATATATATATGTTATATTGAAATATTATTATATTTAAAATTATATTTCATAGATCCAAATAATCTCTTAAATCGACCGCCAGAGGTCACGCTTTGCATATAAAAACTCGTTGTTGCTTTTCCCCGTTGGCCGGCTCAAATCTTTTGTACATTATGTAAATAAGCTTTTCATTTTTTTATTCTTACGCCTTAAGCCAGGCAGTACTTTTATCAAATTATGTTTTTTATACATTCCTTAGCTCAATTAAAGAAACCTCTAATCAATACTATTATTATTATTGTCACGACTGCATCACCAATACCATTTAGTACTAAAAAGAACCAGCAAATAATTCCATAGCATAATCCTCAAGATGATCAAAAATAAACAGAAATCGTATCATTCTTTATTAAATATAATATATATATATATATATATATATATATATATATATATATATATATAAGGTAATTTAAGCCAACAACCCCATATTTTGTATAACTTATAACAAGATTTTCATGTTGTATAATTGAAACACATCTGTAAATAATTATACGCATGATTGACATGTGCCATCACATCATCATATGTAATGTAATTTGTAAAAACTGAGTATAAATGAATAAACCTCTGTAATAGATTAAGAGTTGAGCTAAAGAGATAGAAGTCAAAAACGTCTAAATTCGAGATAGATGTAAGTCACAAAACAACTTCTAAAGATGGATTGGAAGCTGTCAGGACGGCGCCAAGTGTACAGTTTCGCCAGACGATCCACGCCCCTGTCGCATAAGGCCCCCGTCTTAACCTATAAATACAGTCACTTTACAGTCACTTGACAGTCAGTTCACCATCAGCGGAAGCCCACGTCGGTTGTCACCAAGGTCCTCCTCATCCACCATGTAGACCAGTGAGAACTTTTCTATATCCATCTTTCGCCCCTAGCTCAACTTTTATCTGTTCACGGAACTTTCTTTGTGCAACTGTGTCTTCGTTTTTGTGTATGGACATTCCCAAGCTTATCACTCTGCCTCCACCACGACTGCCTGTACTTTGTGAGAACTGTATAAGGTCTTCCAAGGTGCAGAGAGGTACTGGAAAACTCCCCATCCTGACTGTTCCTCTCAGTCAACACAGTATAGCGAGAGTTGACAGGGACTCACACCATAGTTTAAGTCGACTGGATACCACATCACATTTTTAGTCGACAAGATTCTACAAGAGTCAACAGGACCTCACCACATATATATACATTGAAGTAAGAAATATAAGATAGATATGTAAAAAACTGAATCACACAGTACAGTTTTAAAAAACGGATTATTGGTTAATGCTAATTCTCTATTGAGGTTATGTGATTACAGTAAATAACAAATTGGGAAGCCGGAGGTAGGAGGAATTATACTATGGTATATGTCGGGCTATGGATCTATTGATTCCTTTGAGTTTTTTAGTGAGTAAATCTTCGAGTACTAGGTGCTGGTGCTGGCTCTTTATATCCTGATAATGGGTTGAGGTTTACTAATATTAAATGAATGGCTTGTGTTGTGCTGGTATACAAGAGAACGGGGATCCTTTCTTTTAACTGATCTTTAATTCTCGACTTTTCAGTAATTCGCTGTTTCTCTCTTCAGGGGATGACAGCGAGTCACTGATACTTCGAGAATTAAATAAATTATTAGTTTATGAAGATATATTTATTCCAAACCAACTTACAACCAACAAATGATCTTCAAAATGGTAATATAAGTGATACAGATTCTCCTTTTCATTTGTTTCTTCATTATATATACACATGGACAAAACTTAGGGAAGTTGTAGCTTCTATATATAGCTTGTAAATCAGAATTTGGACAATAACTCTGATAGATATTTGATAACGCCGTGACCTTTATTGAATATAAACGAGATAAACAAGTGTAAACGAAATTGTCTCTGTCTCCATTAAAAAAAAAAACAGACGACGGGCGGCATTAAAATAGGAAACTCCCTTAAGAATTGTCTATGTGTATGAAACACTAAACAAGATTATGAGCTAATAACTCTAAATAAAAAGATGATATATAAGCATTTCAGTTTTTAACATTGCTTTTTTAAAGATTTTCCTTGACACTTTTATTTTTCCGTTCATCATTACTCTACATAATTCACCCTTTCATACCTCATCCAAAAAGGTTAGAAATAGTCAATATTTCACTTTGATATAAATTTTGATTTTTCATTGAAAAGAAACTCATGCGGTGTAACTTCAAGTGTTGTTTTACAATCACAAACCGCAGTGTATTATATTGCTTAAGTTTATTGAGTCCAGAAAAATATGTAAAAATATATAAAATGAATAGAATACACCTATCCCCCGATTTACACGGTACTTGTTTTACACGTTTTCGCTTTTACACGGTTTTCCAAATAAGTTTTTTTTTGTTTTTATCGCACTATACTAACGAAATACTATACGAAAAAATTGTAGAGCAATTGCCATCTTCTTCTTCAACTGAATAGAAGCCCAATTTTTTGGCAAGTCATGGCTGGTTTGAAAGATTTAAAATAAGACATTATTTTTTTTTCGATTGACACGTTTTTCTCAGGAACGTATCTACCGTGTAAATCGGGGGATTGGTGTATTGAGAGTCTTTAATGAAAACAATTTTTCATTGGGGTTTAATGAATTGACCATTCACTCTTCATAGGAGTTAAGGAAGGGTGGTCACTAACAGACATTTTACTACGTAAATTATTTGTAAGGCAATAACATGCCATCTATATATTTTTGCATCATGGCTAATGAACCTATTTTATTTTAATTTTTAATATTATTTTTCATATATATTAAATTCAAATTTATATTTATATTTATTTATTTTTTAAACAGAATATATGTATTATAAACATAATACAGTAGAACTTGGATAATTCGAACTTCTTTAATTCGAAAACCTCTTTAATTCGAATATTTATCTTGGTCCCTAGAAGCCTTAAGCCTTTATTCAAAACATCTTTAATTCGAATTTTTGGATAATTCGAATTTTTTTATGGTCCCTTGGGGTTCGAATTATCCAAGTTCGACTGTATATGTATTATATTGTGGCGAAGAAATATTTTATTATTTAATTTAATATTATTCAATGAAAATATATTCAACAGATTATAAAAATATAAATTAATCTGTATTTGTGAAATCATCTTTAAAATATTTCTTTGCTTGCTTGCTTAAGATTCTCTAGCTGTAAATAAGTTTGGCTAACTTGTTAATAATTGAGCCCCTCAATGCACAGATTGATTAACTCCATAAATAATCGGGAAAAAAATGTTTAATATTTGTTGAAAGTCTAAAAATCTATATGTCATATAGATTTTTAGACTTTCAACAAAAATTAAACATTTTTTTCCCGATTATTTATGGAGTTAATCAATCTGTGCATTGAGGGGCTCAATTGTCGACTCGTCGCTGTGACGTCATCAATAAATACTTTCACATCCCCAGATATACAAAGACTTAATTTTCTACGCTACAACTGGTGAAGAAGCTGGATCGATACCCATTCAGAAAAAAACGGAAAATTGACTCGGATGAGCAAGAAGAAAAACCATGAACATCAAGAAAGAAGCAACTACTCAGGTAGGTTCATTTTTTGTCCAACATCTACCTAGAAACCCCTCAATGTTCTCTGGTGAGGGTGTTGAAGATCCCCGTAGCTGGTTAAAAGGGTATGAACGTGTGGCGAAGCACAACCAATGGGATAAACCCTTTGTCTCGCTAACGTTTATTTCTATCTAACTGGCACTGCTCTCAAATGGTATGAAAACAACGAGGAAAGCATCCAGACATGGACGGAGTTCATGTCACAATTAGAAAATGTATTTGGAAAAAATAAAAGCTCAAGACTGCGGGCTGAGAAAATACTCAAAACTCGCGCACAATTAAAAGGAGAAAGCACCAAATATTACATCCAAGACGTCCTGCGCCTTTGCAAAGAGGTAGATCCACAAATGAATGAGGAAGATAAAATATCTCATCTGATGAAAGGGATAGCTGAGGAGCTCTACCAGGCACTTCTCCCAAGGGATGTGCATAACACTGAGCAATTCGTCACCGAATGTCGCCGCATTGAAAGCCTACACTGTAAGCGAGTGACCCCAACCAAATACGAGCGACTACCAAATGTGGCGTCTCTCAGTGATCATGATGACAGGGCAGATCTGTCACCTATGATCAGGCAAATTGTTTGTGAGGAGGTACAGCGGGCATTAGGCTCTACTCGAGAGGAACCAAAAATTTCTACCATCGAAGATATGGTAAAGGAGGAGATTGGAAGAACCCTGGCGCCAATCTCAAAGCCTAGGAGAAGTTCCCCACAGAAGGAAAGACCCCGAGAGTTTTATAATAATAGATATGGGGCCCAAACGATAAGACCGCACCCTGAACCTCGGTACCCAAAACAAGGAGGAAGACGCGATACCAACGAATGGCGAACCACGGAAGGTAAGCCAATCTGTTTCCACTGCGGACGCCCTGGCCACGTCGTGCGCTACTGCCGTGACAGGAGAAGAGAATATGAAGAAGGACAAAATTGGTATTACAAAAATAGAGATAGGCAAGAGCCTAGAACATTCTATAATTCTCGGAGCAGCCAAGAGCCCAACGACGACCTGCCAAGAGAAAATATACGCCGCTACCGAAGCCCCTCTCCTTACACTGGCCGAAAAGAACAATATTCGTCTCCTGATAGAAGACCCAGCCAGTCGCCTCGCCGTTCCCGTCAGGAAAACTAGAAGATGCGTCCTATTTTGGAAGTAAGGCCGCAAAATTTATAAATCCTCCCTTATCGACTATATTAGAATTAAAAGAAAATTACATAGACATTAAAATAGAAGGAAAAACTAATGAGGCGTTACTTCGGCCCATACAAAGTAACCCGAAAAATATCTGTTGTGACCTATGAAGTTGAAACATTCGGAAACCAGCAAGGTCGTCGTAAAACTAAATATTTAGTTCACATTTGTAGGATGAAACCTTATTTAAACCCAGAGGACCAGGAGGACCAGCTAGAAGAGGACCCAGAAGATGGCTCGACAAACTTCCAGGAAGAAGACATCCCCACTGAACGAACACAACAACCACAGACCCGCGGAGAGATCTCAGGCCCTATCACCCGTTCTCGAGCCTTGAGACTGAGGATGTAAGTCTCCTTCTGAGCATCGGGTCGATGCTCTTTATAGGAGGAGGCTATGTGGCGAAGAAATATTTTATTATTTAATCTAATATTATTCAATGAAAATATATTCAACAGATTATAAAAATATATATTAATCTGTATTTGTGAAATCATCTTTAAAATATTTCTTTGCTTGCTTGCTTAAGATTCTCTAGCTGTAAATAAGTTTGGCTAACTTATTAATAATTGTCGACTCGTCGCTGTGACGTCATCAATAAATACTTTCACATCCCCAGATATACAAAGACTTAATTTTCTACGCTACAATATAATCATCATTTGTATTTAGGTACACTGTGTGACTTCACTGCTCTCTTTGATGTGAGAAATAAATTATGGAGGCTACTTAAAGTAGATTTATCTCATTATTCCCTTATATAAATCTGTAGGATGGTTGAAACACGCTCTGGTCAGATGCAAGATCCGGCACAGGAGAGGATCAAGGTTGAAGAGTCTGCCCAGCCGCAACCTGGTGCAACAATATAATAAATGAAAGAATTAAGCAACATGTTCATTTTACACTTAAAACAAATTTCAACTATCCTTACTGTAATGAAAACATATCAAGAAAGCTTGGTTCAAAAGTAATGAACACTCCAAGCAGTTTCACCAATTCAATCTACCAGACCGCTTTTTAGATCTCTAATACTGTATTGGATTATTCTGCTTATATATGCTACACAGAAGAGTGGAATCTTAAAAATGGTATTCAAGAAAATTATGGACATAAGCTTTTAGAACAGTAGAATTATATATATATATTAAAAACAAAAAAAGGCATTTCCTGGCCAGGTTCACATGAGCATCTCTAGATGACAGAGCGCCATCTAGTGGAACAAAAATAAACTAAACGTTTATTTAACTTGTTAGGTGATATTTAGCCAACCTAATTTCTTGATAAATCAAGAAAAGTCAACCATGTACACATTTCGGGTTGATGGCCCTCGTCAGACTGGTGCAGACTGTACCTCTACGACCAAAGGTTTTTTTTTTTTTCACACGAAAAGCGTCTTTACGCTTAGCCTTAAATACCCATTTCTTGTTATCTCAGGAAGCCTCTGGGACCAAACCTTTGGTCGTAGAAGTACAGTCTATCCCACGCTGAAGAAGGCCAACAGCCCGAAACGCCTACGTGATTGACTTTTCTTAATTTATCAAGAAATTGGGTTGGCCAAATATTTTTATAACAAGCTAAATCAAGGTTTAGTTGATTTCTTTTCCACTAGATGGTTCTCTCTCTCTCTCTCTGTGATCTTAAATGCTCATGAGAGCTGTCAGGAAATGCCAATTTTGTTTTTAATATTGTCACGAAATTGGTTTTATGTAAATCAAATGTCTCTATTAGTAAATATGTGAATAATTTTATATTCAATGTTATATAAGGAAGGTATGTAAATTCTGTAACTGATTTTTTATTTTCTTGTTTCTAGTTTTGTTGTGAGGGAAACATCACTCACGAAGATTATCAATTGATTAATAAAATTCTAATTTGAAACCGTGACAATATAAATACCTGACCTTTTTTTTTCTTTTTTTTTTCCTTGGGTTTTTCATATATATCAAACAAAATCTTTTTGATCGCAGTTGTACAGTCTACTCCACGCTGACGAGAGCCAACAGCGTGAAACACGTACGTGGATGGCTTTTTTCTTGATTTATCAAGAAATTGTGTTGGCCAAATATCAGGGAACAGGTTAAATCAATGAATAGTTGATTTCTGTTACACTAGATGGCGCTCTGCCTTCTGAAAAATACATGTGCTCCTGGTCAGGATATATATATTTTTTTAATTCGAAACTATTATAGACCCGTATGATTCTTTTTAAAAATAAACAATTTCTACTGCCCTTACTGTAATGGAAAAAATTAATGTGATGGCCTGGCTAATCAGTGGTAAACCCTCCCAGCGTTTTCGCCAGTTTAATCTACCATATCGCTGTTATATTGCATTTTTCGAACTTCCTTTTATATGAGCCAATCTCTCCCATTAATTTTTCCATTGCAGTAAGGGCAGTAGAAATAGTTTATTTTTAAAAAGAATCATACGCGTCTATTATAGTTTCGAATTTTGATAACAGATGGCGCGCTAATGCATCATAAATTTTGTTTTTAATATAAATACATGACCATTTTTCTATTTTTCAATTGATTTTTCACATATAAATATTTGTTTCGGGGTTAATGCTTTCATTTCTTGTATATTTTACCCAATCTACAGTGGGACTTGTAGGACTCCACAGGTCCACTAGAGAAAGTAAAGCCAGGAAGTTGCACCAATCAGGAAGCCAGAAACGCCCCCCCGTGGTGATGCCGAGGACCCTCCAGCGGATTTACACTTCAGATATAGACCGGCCTCCAGGATGTTGACAGATCTCTGACGTAATTCATCAATGCCTTTCTCAGCCCACCTGATTCATACAACTCTCTCTACATACTTCACCACGGTAGACAAGTCATGAATTCATTTGCAGACTTATAAATAAAATCGTAAAGATAGAGGCTGCCTGGCCAGCATTCGTATTTCTTTTTTTTTTTTTTTTTTTTAAATAAAGATACTTCAGCCAGGAAATTTTTCAATATCTCGAAGTTTCGACAAAAAGCTTTTGTCCTTGTCAGGAGAAAGTTAACACCTTGCCAAATGTTTTAATTTTTGTTTGCTCTGACGAGGACAAAAGCTTTATGTCGAAACGTCGAGGTAATAAAAATATTTACTGGCCGAAGTATCTTTATTTTCAAGGAATTATAAGTAAAAGACAATTCGCTGAAAAACTCACATGAGCATGATCAGGATATACCTTTTTTAATTCTAATACCAACACTTGACCTTTTTATATTTCATTTTTTATTATTTTTCGCATATTATTGAATGGTGTTGGTGTCTTGTTTAAAATTTGTGAATTTTTTGGTTATTGAAATATTTATTTTGTTTCTTTTATAATATATACTAATATTTGTTACTATCGTTACTATATTTAACTCCGCCTTTGCCGGTCCCAAGCCCGGATGAAAAAGGAAGAGGGGGAGCAGTAACAAGCTCACTAAAAAACCTGGGCTCAGCTGGCCCGGCTGTTAGTACCCTGTAAGGGCTCCTAATCCAGGGATACAGGATGAGCAGCGTTTGTACTCCATGTTAGGAGCAGCTGCACATGGCGTCAGTTCCTCATGTCAGAGGCGGCCATTTCTTTTGGAGCTAAGTCGGCCTGCCACTGAGTAGTGCTCCCATTCTTAATGACAAAGGCAGACACATTCTACTTTCAGCCAGTCATGATCTCAAGCTTTACAAGCTTGATACTCTAATATGATTGAGTGGAGATAAGAAAAAAGAAGAAGAATCACATTGTGAGACTAAGGATTTCCTTATGATTGCCTTTCACTCCCGGCTGTGCGGTCACTTCGTCATTTAAGAAATAGAAACTGGATAAATAATTAACCTGAGCAAACCTTTCCAAGTACTGGAAGATAGAACTCATCGATAGGAATGTAAGGATGTAACTGGAAACAAAATCAGTAAAACTGAAACACATATCTCAAAGAAAGAAAGAAAGTAAATATTTTCTCAAATATTCAGAAAAAAATTGAAACATATTCTCTTCTTTCTGAGCCTTGAGATGAGAGGAGAACGTAACTTACTGTCTGGACTCCTTGTCGTTGTCTCCTGGACTTTACTGTATATAGTTTACTCCTTTATTTTAATCCCTCTTTTTATGAATATTTTATAATACCACCATTGACTTGTGTATGGTGTCAATAAAATATTTTTAAATCTCAAATCTCTCTCTGCGAAAATTGTTAATTTCCTGATTTGTGCGGATTTTGTACATTGTCTTTGTATTGAAAAATTGTCAATAAATGTATGTTGATTGTCAATTTCTTCTCTGCGAGCAATGTCGCTAGACATGCAAATTGGGTCGAGATGATGGAGATGCGTTCGATAAAGAATTCGACCAAGATGAATGTTATACATAATGAAATAAAGAGAGAACAAGAACTTCCAAACGATCCCATAAGATATACAGCTGAGACCAGGGCATCAAAATACCTTCGCAACATTGAAGAAAGGATGAAGTCTTGGTGCCGCTTGCTGTTGTTACTCTCGCCATCGCCTCATCGCTGCTGCTACTCTTCTGGTAAGTTTCTCGTGTCTCCCCACCAGTGGTAAGACCGAAAGATACTGCCAGAGGAAGGGAGTTCCACTTAAGCGGTGGTTCTCGGAGGTCCTTGGGTGGTCTGCAGGGTAAGGCTGCAGAGGGAGAGCAACGGGAGCCCGGGTAGGTGATCCACGAAGGAGGAAGCGGCGTCGTCGTGAAGAGCCGGAGGGGTCAGCCGCAACAGTATAATACACGGCAGCTTATATATAACATGGAAGAAAGGCTGTTGTTCGTGAACTGGTGACTGAAACAACATTCAGCATCATAAGCCCTCATTGAATTTGACTTCTAGAGCGTTCGCACGAACTGTTACTTCAAAGAAGTAGCCTGTAGAAAAAGTAAGAAGGCAAAGAAGTAAGCCAGCCGGCTTATGAACCGAAAGGTCTTGGAGGTCATCTGCTTCTAGGGTGTTATTTTAAAGATACGCTGAAATAATTCTTGTACATCAATTACATAAAGGCATTGTGGGTGGTACTGGGGAAATCTTCAGTTTACAGCTCATCAAGATATCCGGTCAGATTCTGGTTGTACCGACAAGAGGTGAGAAGGCGAAGCGGTTAGTTCAGAATAAAATCACCACGACAACCATCTCATTAAGATGTTTCTTCCAAAAATGGCGAAGAAAATTTGGATTAGGAATCTGATAATCTCTTAATCAAGTAATAAAACATCAACACGGCGTTGCAGCCAAATTGGCTTTATGAAATCTTTACACCACCAGCAACATTTTACCCAACCTATCTCAAGAAGTTCCAACCCAAGTCTACACACCTATTTTGATCCCGCCTTCCGTATTTGAAAAGCATGAGAAAGAGCTTCCTGAAGACAATCAAAGAAGTGGGTTCATCAAGGGAATCAACGTTGGCAAAAATAATAGCACATCGGCTTGGTGCAGTGTTTGATCGTTCCCTCGATACTCTTTTGAAGGGCACTGGGGATGTAAGAACTTCATCTCTCGTCTTCACATGAAGTCCTTGGTGACTTAAACATCTCCTAAAGGTCTACGAGCGACATCTTATATGGCTTAGTTAAAGAATTCTGCTCTTGTATCTCTTCGGCATTGCTGCCATCTTCGATGCCGAGCGTCTTCTCACAAGGGTTGCCAGTTACGGAAGCTAGGTAGATGTCGCCTGTTTGAATTGAATAGCTTCGAGGCTTTTCGTACGCATCAGAAACGTTACTGGAACTCAAATACCGCTTCTCAAATCACCGTGCTATCTTTCCCTCTAAGTGAGAGATTCCCCCTGCAACGTGAGCTGTACGATTCGAGGCTTCTTCATCGGCGTCAGTCGTCGAGAGAATAGAGACGCTCTCCTTCAACAAATTTTGTTGAACGCTTATTCTTAGAAACCTTTTAGAAGATGGGACAAATGTGAAGCAGGACTTTTCAATGACATCAAGTGTCTATCCGTAAACGAAGACAACGTAACCAGAACCAGCGCCAGAGAACTGCTTTTGAATCCAAAGAAAACCTTGTTGAGCATCTGCGATGTCTTGTCTTCAATATCTTCAGCGAGTCGTTCGCTAGCTCAACCTGTCGCCCGGAAAACAACGATGGGATTTCAGAGGAATAAACAGAGAACGTTGGGCTGGAGAGGAAAACGATTCTCTCATCGAACGAATATATCTTTGAATGAAGTTGAAGCTCTACCTTTTGCTTCCTGATACAAGGTAAAGCAGCCAACTGGGATAGCTTCTCCAAGGAGTTTGGCTTGTAAAGAGCTTCGATTATTTTTACGATGGAGCTAATCATCGAGTTCTCAAAGAATTACGTCTTCGGCTTCTCCCTCGTTGGGTAAGAGAGAGCAGATATCTCGCAGGTAGTGACGTCAGTTCTCCTCCATCTACACATTTACCTACTCAGGCCAAGCTAACGAGGAAATTGTAGATTCCACCATTGTGCATTATTGTTACTAGGCAACATTGGTCTTTCTGAGTTCATAAAGGGTACATCTTCTAAAAATCAAGATCCGCTTACCCTCTTATTTCGAGGGGTTCTAAGTCGCATTCCTGGTTGGAAACAAGAGAGGGATAGATCTCTTGACTTCAAGATCCTGATTGTCTCACGTCTCCGCTACTTGATGATGCTGTGGAATCAAGATTCCCAAATCCTAGGTATGAACCAGCGTGGAATGCCCTCTTGAACCCTAACCTAATCTTCGTCAATACTACAGGAATTTTGAGACGCCATCACTTCAAAATCTTTTGCGGTGATTTGGTCGTTTGTGTCCACGACCTCCTTATTCACGTCGCGCACCAATACGCTAACGTGGAGCGTCCTTGATGGCGTCGCAGGTCTTGAAGCATTCTGTAAACGTCTGATTTTAAAGAATGCGCAGAGCGAACAGTCAGAAAATTTCCATCTATATTTTGGCCATATATCTGCTTAGCTACTTTGCCAGATAAACACCTCTTTGTCAAGATTCCAATAGATCCCTTGTGGATGTGATGGAATAAAGTCCATTTTGGACTGACGAGGGTCATTAGCCAGAAACCATGGTCTCCAGATGGACGCTTATCAGTTTGTCAAAGCTAGTGTTGTGGCTTTGTCACCGACCCGAGGCCGCTAGTTTGCAGGAACAATCAATAGATGACGTCTAGATTTGACGTTTATTTTGACGGTAGGCGACCTTTCCTTTTATAGATCAATTTCCTTCCGGCAAAATTTCCATCTATATATATTTTAACCATAGATTTGGCCTAGCTACTTAGCCAGCTAAACACCTCCTTGCAGATTGTAAAGACTCCATTAGATCCCTTGTGTATCTCATGGAATAAAGTCCACCCTGGGCTGAAGAGAGACATCAGCTCGAAACCATGATCTCTAGATGGACGCCTCTCAGTTTACCAAAGCTGGTGTGGTGGCTTTGTCACCGACTCAAGGCCGCTAGTTTACGACCACTAGAAGCCGTTTAGGTTTGACTTAAAAAAAAATATCATCTAAAGTTCATTCTTTTTGAAGTTTTAAATGTCATTTTTTTTGTATAATATCGTTTATTGTGATGTTCTCTTTTACAAAGAAAATGTTTTAATGTATATTTATATAGAAAATAAAATTTATATAATATTTAATAATATCGATAATTTATATATAATTGTTTAAACATAAAAAAGTAGAGGGAAAAAAATGGCATAATTATATTTAGTTCGAATTATGACCACGAGATGGCAGTATATGCTCAACGCTATACACAAACAATTGCCAAGTACTATAATTTCATACTAGGAGCATTCCTAGTGAATGTTTGCCCATATATTATTGTAAATATATGTGATTATGTTATATTTTATCTGTTGTAGATTATCATGAAAAGATAGAGTCTGTGCCTAAACGGCATTCATAGATCTTAGAATTAAAGATACTTCGGGGGGGTCGGTGGAATGATGGTCTAAGCCGCTGGTTTTCGACCACTACGACCCGGGTTTGATTCCCGCATTGGGCACTTTTTTTCTGTTTAAAAATTATGCTCCAATGGCCCCCGATCCTTGCAAAAGCCTAATTTCACCAGCGAGTGCAAGTAACCAAACGGGGCATTGTCACATTTGTAAGTGCAATGTATAACTGCTTTTCACATGTGTAGACATGTAGTGCACTTACAGTAAAAGTAGTCACTTTCTTCTACCCACCATGATTATCATGGCATGTACGACGTTTAATAGATATAAGCAAAAAAAAAAGATACTTTCGGACTAGAGAGTAATTTTTTTTAAAATTAATTTTAAACGCTCATTTTTAACGCTTTTTCAAATGCTTTAATTCTTATTCTCTTCTTACGATGACAAAATATTTTGTCGTAACGTCGAGATAATAAAAAAGATTTATATATATCGTTAATTCTAAGAACTTTAGTAGAGTAGTGCAGTGGCGTTAAGAGTATAATATCATTAATAGTTTCCATATATAATATATTTGGCATGATAAAACAATATTGCTACTAAGAAATCTTATTGGCCCTCGTCAACGTGGAGCAGGCTGTATCACTGCGACCAAAATCTTTTTGGTCCCAGAGGCTTTTTGAGAAACGAAGAAATGTGTATTTAAAATCATTCCTAAAGAGTCTCGAATGTAATATGTCAGTTTTCTTTAAACTCTAGAATGGTAGAATACTAAAAATTGTATCCATGATCATAAGTGAATTTCCTGGCAATTCTGTGCTATCACTTTTCTAAAATAAGCGGTTTACCCTCCATTTTAATAGGGAAATGAAAGCTTTGAATACAATATAAAACCATAAAGTATAATAATGACACATAGGAATTATAAAATTTGTAGTTCTTTATTTAAAAACTCTCTGTACAAGTATATTTGTAACGGAAGAATAGAGTGAAATGGATAGAAAGGACAAAAAGGCTGAAGACGGTTGAAATGAAGAAATTCATTCAAATTGCTGTTTAGTTAATAAGGAGAGAGAGTAGAGTGGAATATCTAGTATCCATAGGAAGGCTTGGCATAGCTGTAGCTTGGCTGGGCCATCTTGAAGTAAGCGGTCTTCTTAGGGGCTGGGTATCCATAGCCGTAGGAAGGCTGAGGGTAAGATTGGTGGCCATAAGACAGGGGAGTCTCCTGCAACATACCATTGACAATTAAAATAATTTTATTGACATCTTGTCAATACATACAAAAGTGCACAGTATTCACTATTTTAAAAATATAATTATATATGTATGCATGATACTATGTACAATGAATATGGCGACTCTACCACCATTGAAGAGTTTGGTGAAGAATCATCAGTGGGTCTCCAGCGACACCACGTATTTAACGAATTACAAAGAATACGTAACATGCCATAGAATATTAAACCTGGCTGATAAGGCTTCTCATTTCGACATAGGTAATAGAAAAGATATTCAAAAAATCATTCCTACAGGGAAAATTATATTTTCAAAAACTTTTTAACGTAATGTGAAAGACCAGTCTAAAGGACCAGTTTTTTGTTCGTTGAAGTACAGCTTACACCACGCTGATGAGAGTTAACAGCCCGATACATGCGTTTGTTTAGCTTTTCTTGATTCATCAAGAATGGGTAATTGGCCAATTCTGGAATAATTAGAAGTCATGTAGAATAGTTGATATTTATTCCGATAGATGCCATCAGAAACTTTCAGTTACACGATAAGGAGATGCCTTTTTCATAATTTTAAATGTTAGTTAGTATCTGATTATATTTAAGCTCGTTTTCTATTGGTGAATCATCAAATCAGGTTTTCTCCTGTAGAAGGGCATCCATGCCCGAAGGCTAGAGATTAGAAAGTTTTTGAAAAGAAACTTCTCCCTGGAGGAATGATATTTTGACTCAATATTGATACAAGGGATTATTTTATAGAAAGGATAGTTGTTTGATGCGATCAAAACCTATATTTTCCAAAATATCTATTTTCAAACATCAATTCTTCAAAGAGGTGGCGAGACGATATTTTTTCGACTGAGAGAAAGAAAATCTATATTTACAGATGGCACTTTGACGTTTCTACAATAATGCAAGCTAAAAATAATAATAATTTATTATATTATACCATTGTGGTTTTTAAAATATCTATATTTTGGTTCCGAATATATACAAGGTTGTCCCAAAGGTTCGTATTTTTTCTTATAACTTGATGAATATTATTATTACGGCGAATACATAATAAAACATAATACAAATACTTTATACATAATACAAAGACATCATACATAACGGCGAATAATATTCTGGAGAATAATATTGGTAATTTGGGGTCCTTTATAAGGAGGTTCTACTGTATTGAGAAACTCTCCGGTAAGAGGACACCTATCCCTAAAGGACACTTTGGTTCTGCAATTAGTAGGTTGCCTTTACAGGGAGGTTCTACTGTATTTAGAAAATCTCTGGTAAGAGGACATTTTGGCTCTGAAATTTGGTGTCTTTTACAGGGAGGTGTGTGTCACTATATTTCCATTTTTTGTAAGTGTTTCCGAACCTTTGGAACAACCTTGTAAATGAACATCCATATTTCCTATCAGGAGTGTACTTACATAAGAGTAGCCGGCGTAGCTGTGAGGATAGGCCGCAGGGTAGGCAGCAGGATAGGCTTGTTGAGGATAGGCCGGCTGAGGGTAGTTGGAAGGGTAGCTAGCAGGGTAGCTGGGATTGGCCGCAGCCAGGGCAACCAGACAGGCGAGGGTAGCAGCCTGTTGGCACATATTGTCTATAAACCATGCTCTTCGTTTCCTAATATCTAATATATAAAGAAGAAAAGTGCAAGTTAGAAAGAGAGAACATCATTTAAAAAAGCTTAGAATATAAATCATCTTGAAATATTCATCAAAAAATATACATAGATCTTTATCCATAGAAGCATAGGACGCCTTTCCCGTCAAAATAAACGTCAAAACTAGACGTTATCAATTGTCGGGCTATAGACGGCGTCAATTTTTGACGTTTATTTTGATGGGAGAGGCGTCCTATACTTCTATGGATCAATTTCATCCCGGGTGAATCTTCTATCAATGGATCCTTATGTTTTGATAAAATTTACAGGAAAACTGGCTGAACAAAATTCTAGCTATTAAACTTTTGAACTTTGGCTGAACAAACGAAGGTTCCATCAATTGAGGCAAACTGGCCGAACAAATATCTAGCTATAAAACCCCAGAACTTTGGCTGATTTGACCAAGATTCCATCAATTGAGGCAAACTGGCCGAACAAATATCTAGCTATAAAACCCCAAAACTTTGGCTGATTTGACCAAGATTCCATCAATTGAGGCAAACTGGCCGAACAAATATCTAGCTATAAAACCTGAGAACCTTGGCAGATTTGACCAAGATTCCATCAATTGAGCTAAACTGGCCGAACAAATATCTAGCTATAAAACCCCTGAACTTTGGCTGATTTGACCAAGATTCCATCAATTGAGCTAAACTGGCCGAACAAATATCTAGCTATCAAACTTCCGAATTTTGGCTGATCAAACGAAGGTTCCATCAATTGAGGTAAACTGGTTAAACAAATAGCTATAAAACTTCCGAACTTTGTAATATATGAATTATATATAAAATAATTGAATAAATATATATAAATAAGATTCAAATTACAAAAGAAGGAATCACCAGACATCATCTTGAAGAAGGAATCAAAGTTTACGGTGAAGAGTTTCTTTTAAAAAGAATATTATTATAAATAAGATTATTATTATATTAGAGAGAGGGAACTCCTGTAAAAATAAATATAAGGATACCAGTTTAAACTTGTCTAAGAAAGAGAATAAGTAGAAGTGAGGCTAAAAAGCCGTTTACTTACTAGGAATTGCATGATGATGATGTTGCAGTGACTTCGAAGGAAGGACCGATGTCTGTCTGACAGAATCACAGGGTTATATACCCAGGTTTGACCCAAATGTCCCGCCCAGCTTACGTCCTATCCACCAGCCAAATCGGATCAATGATGGAAGAGCTGGGTGTGAACACCAAAAGGTCATCCATACAAAAGCTTTTGTTCAAATCCCAACGAGTTATTTGTCATCTTTCAATTGACCTGAGATGCTGAAGAAATAGGCCTGGAAATAACCACACAAATTGTTAGTTACTATAGTAATGAAGAATGGAAGTATTGCTCAAATGGGAGATGTCTCCCTACTTTTTAGATTTGTAAGAAATAATTGAAAATTTGAAAAGAAAAAAAAAAAGGATCATAATAACTGATTTATATGCTTTTTTTATTAATCAACAAGGCGCAATAGTGGGGTATTTGCGCCTATTACAGAGGAAACAAACGAAACAACAAACAAATTAGAAATTATAATTAAATATGATTATTAAAGAGATATCTTCAAGCTATCAATATAAAATTACGTATATATTGTCACGGGGAAAATTAAGGAAAGACAAACTTCAGGATGACACAGCAATTTATTTAAGACAAGAACAAACTATGAATGATAAACAAAAGATAAGCAAAGAGGAAAGTGTACAGAGTAGCAAAATATAAGCATAAAAATGATACTCTGCTAATAAAATAATAAATACTTTGACTCTGTACACTTCCCTCTTTGCTTATCTTTTGTTTATCATTCATAGTTTGTTCTTGCCTCAAATAAATTGCTGCATCATTCCGAAGTTTGTCTTCCCTAATTTCACACGTGACAATATTGAAGTATTTGCACCAATTACAGAGGAAATAAACAAAAACAACAAAAAATATTAGAACTTAGAATTAAATATGATTATTGAAGATATATATTCAAGATATCAATATAAAATTATGTATATAATTACATCGTATTGTAACTTTGTAGGGTCATCTACCTTGATTTCTTCCTTCTTGGTGTTATACATGTTTCCCGTTCGGGGTTTCATAATTAGAGCAAAGAAGATGCAAATAAAAGTAAATAACTCCATGCCTTCATGATTGAAAAATAGCACAAATATTCCACAGCTCCATTCAGCCTTCATCATCCAAAAAAGACATCTGGGAAAACCCCTGGAGTATAAGAGAAAAGCTGAGACAATGGAACCAAATGGAGATCGTTTGAACGAGTTGAAAAATTAAGCAACAACAACACAACATACGCCCTCAGAGAGAGAAACATACTGAACATCTATTGAATTGTATCAAATCCTCCAAAAAATACCTCTAGGAAACCCCAGGACTATAATAGAAAAGCTGTGACAATGGGATCTAATGGAGATCGTTTAAACGACTTGAGGAATAAGCATCAACAACAACACAACATAAGCCCTCAGAGAGAAACATACTGAACATCAATTGAATTGTATCAAATCCTCCAAAAAAGACCTCTAGGAAACCCCAGGACTATAATAGAAAAGCTGTGACAATGGGATCTAATGGAGATCGTTTAAACGACTTGAGGAATAAGCATCAACAACAACATAAGCCCTCAGAGAGAAACATACTGAACATCAATTGAATTGTATCAAATCCTCCAAAAAATACCTCTGGGAAACCCCAGGACTATAATAGAAAAGCTGAGACAATGGAAACTAATGGAGATCGTTTAAACGACTTGAGGAATAAGCAACAACAACAACACAACATAAGCCCTCAGAGAGAAACATACTGAACATCTATTGAATTGTATCAAATCCTCCAAAAAATACCTCTGGGAAAACCCCAGGACTATAATAGAAAAGCTGTGACAATGGGATCTAATGGAGATCGTTTAAACGACTTGAGGAATAAGCATCAACAACAACACAACATAAGCCCTCAGAGAGAAACATACTGAACATCTATTGAATTGTATCAAATCCTCCAAAAAATACCTCTGGGAAAACCCCAGGACTATAATAGAAAAGCTGTGACAATGGGATCTAATGGAGATCGTTTAAACGACTTAAGGAATAAGCAAAAACAACAACAAAACATAAGCCCTCAGAGAGAAACATACTGAACATCTATTGAATTGTATCAAATCCTCCAAAAAAGACCTCTAGGAAACCCCAGGACTATAATAGAAAAGCTGTGACAATGGGATCTAATGGAGATCGTTTAAACGACTTGAGGAATAAGCAACAACAACACAACATAAGCCCTCAGAGAGAAACATACTGAACATCAATTGAATTGTATCAAATCCTCCAAAAAATACCTCTGGGAAAACCCCAGGACTATAATAGAAAAGCTGAGACAATGGAACCTAATGGAGTTCGTTTAAACGACTTGAGGAATAAGCAACAACAACAACACAACATACGCCCTCAGAGGGAGAGACATACTAAACATCTATTGAATTGTATCAAATCCTCCAAAAAATACCTCTGGGAAAACCCCAGGACTATAATAGAAAAGCTGAGACAATGGGATCTAATGGAGATCGTTTAAACGACTTGAGGAATAAGTAACAAGAACAATGAAGATACCATTCATATTACTCATAGAAAGAGCGATATTGATCTGTGTGAAAGAGAAAACTCAGAGAATTACTATTCTATGTTTATATCACCAATTTGTGCAATAATGGAAAAGGAAACTTCAGATTAATTTGAAAAATACTGCAAAAGTGAATTTGTATTTGGATCAGGTGAATAAATTGAGATAAAAGCCATTTCCTAATCGTGGAACTAAAATTTGCTGATGACTTGCAACATCTATTGAAATAAATATCAACTAATCATTGAATTTTAATTCTGGCCAATTCTGGAATAAACAAAAATCAACGCTTAGTTGATATTTATTCCGATAGATGGCGTAAGCCATTAGCAACTTTTAGTTGCACGATCAGGAAATGCCTTTTTTTTAATTCAGATTATTTGTGAAAATATTTAATGTTACCAAAACAAATAGATGATACTACAACATAGGCCACAAAATTATACGTATGGGCATAATAAATATTCTAACTAATTATTTATTACAAAAAATAAATAAAAAAACAAACCTCACATGTTTAAATTGAATAAAAAAAATTATGAATCTTAAAATTCTCATAACTATACTAGCCGAATGACCCGGGCAACGCCCGGGTTTTACCCGATTAAATGCTTTTATTCAAATACTATTCTTTACAATTATAAATTGGCGCCGTGGATGTCATTCTTGAATTCTCTAGACGAATGGCTTCGCCCGAGAATTACCCCGTAGCAATTTCCTTCATACTGAAAGTAAATCAATAATAAATAGTAGAAGTGCCATAGAATAGCAAAACAGAAGTAACACATAAACCACAGGCAAAAAGTGTGTGTGATGGCAAAAATTGTATTATATTAGTGTTTAGGTATTTGATTTAATTATTTTTTGCAATGCATTTAGTTGTTTCAAAATAATATAGTTTAAATAGATGGCACAGCTTTTCCACCCAACCCCCGAGGTACCCGCCCCAGCGCACTAACCCTTGAAATTGCCTGAGTTGAGGGAGTGACTACGATGGATCTTGACTGCGATGCCCATCTTCTCAGTAAAAATAAGAACATATAGGTTTATAAAAATATTAATCCAAAATACTAGCATGTAAATATGTTTCTGTAAAAAATAAAGAGTACATGGAAATTAGGCAAACATATGTGTTTGCTAGTGACTGCGACTGCATTTTAAACGATTTAAAAAAAAGAGAGATAAAAAAAAACAAAGGCCAGAAAAAAATAATAAAAAATAAGAAAGTGATTTTTTACATACAGTAACGCTAAATAGGATATGCAGATGATATTACGTTAATATGTTGGAATAAAACTCCTGAATAACTAAGAAAGACAATAGATAATATATTAAGAAAAATCAATAAGTGGTGGGAAAGTCGTAAATTAAAATTGTCAAATGAAAAAACAAAATTATCATATTTATATATAAATATGCAATAGCGATATAATAGTCTCAGGTAGCAAGTTAATTAAACCGGTTCAAGAACTTAAGATCCTAGGAGTGACTATTAAAAATCACCGAGTCAGAAGCAAACTGGACTTTACGCCTCACGTTAATGAAATGATCATAAAAGTAACTAGAGCTAGTGGATACCTATTTGGCCTGACAAAGAAAGCATGGGGCCTAGACTTCAGACGAAGACTGATATTGTATAAGACATTATATCGAAGTACAATTACTTATGGTTATCCAATATGGTATCCATTCATAAACAAAAAGTCTAAGGACAAACTAAATTCTCTTCAATATAATATTTTAAAACATTGTATACAGGCCTACAGTACAACATCATCGGATTGTACACACATACTTGCACAAGTCCCCAAACTTACTGAATATATTGAATCTAACATGTTGAAAACCGAAATAAATTACAATCGATTTGACTCTTCAAGTAGGAATATAATTTCTAATTATATAAGGGAAAAACTGCAGAAATACTATGAGAAGACTAATACCATTTTCAAGTCCTTCTTCACTGATTCCCAAATACCCAAATATGTCAAGCCAAATTTTTACAATGTTCAATTTTTTACTGGACACGGTAACTTTAGATCATATTTGTACGATGTCAGAAAGACGGATTCGCCTAAATGCTCATGTGGTGCAGAAGAAGAAAATCTTGTACATATTCTAACGGACTGTCGACTTGTAGAGGACTTGAGAGTCAAAAATCAAATAAATATAAATAGTTTAAATCAAATAGTTAATAATAGATATATGTATATAATTTTTAATAGATTTTGTAGAATGTTTTTAGTAATAGATAGCCTGGTCTGTAATAACTGGTATATAGTTATATGCTGTAAATAGCTCTAAATTTCTGTTATTATCTGTGATGTTCACTAATATTCATTATAGGGTAATTAAATCGTTAACTAATTGACAAATACGTTAATAATTTATATTTATAATAACTAAAATCATATAAATAATTACTGTAAATAAGCTCCCAAACTTGTGTATGCATGCAAATATCCAAGACGGGTATCGCGTGCTTTGTAAATGATAATAAATAAAAAAAAAAAGCTAAATTTGTAAAGTTTTTTTTTTTTGCATTGTGTGCACTTACCGTAACTTAACACGTGACTTAACGTGACAGAATTGATGACTCTGATACTTGTATATATGATTATGTTAGCATAATGAATTAGTCAGTATTCCCATGGTCTCCAGCGAAGAGGTGTGAATTGACTTTTTGAAAATATACATAATTATAAAGATAGCAGCTTCTATAGAAATAAATAAAATAAGCCGAAATAGCTCAGTTGGGAGACCGTTAGACTGAAGATCTAAAGGTCTCTGGTTCGAATCCTGGTTTCGGCATCTTTTTTAATATTTTAATTTTTTTAAACGATGAAAGAATTGATGGCTCTGATACTTGTATATATGATTTTTAAATCTTTACTTACCGTAACTTGACACGTGACTTAACGTGACAGAATTGTGCATGACTCTGATAACTGTATAAAATATAATATAATATAAAAAATAATAATAAGTGGTTCAGGTGTTGATATTAAAAATAAAGCATATCCTGACCAGGAGCACATGTGCTTTTTAGATGGCAGGGAACAGGTTAAATCAACGTTTAGTTGATTTCTGTTCCACTAGATGGCGCTCTGCCATCTGAAAAGCATATGTGCTCCTGGTCAGGATATGCTTTCTTTATTTTTAATATAATATATGTTATATAAAAATGTTATTTTATTTTAAAATTATAATTCCCAGATCAAATTACTCTGTAAAGTTCACCACAAGATGTCGCGGTTTTCCCTATATTAACCCATTGTTGTTGTTTCCCGTTGGCCGGCTTAAATATTTTTGTACATATGTAAATATTATGAAAAAGGAATCTCCTTATCGTGCAACTGAAAGTTGCTGATGGCTTGCGCCATCTAACGGAATAAATATCAACTATTCTCGTTGATTTCTAATTATTCCAGAATTGGCCAAATGCCCATTCTTGATTGATCAAGAAAAGCTAACCACGGACGCGTTTCGGGCTGTTGGCCCTCATTAGCGTGGTGCAAGCTGTACCTCAACGACCAAAGCATCCTGAAAAATCATGAAGCGGGTAGTTAAGGCCAGAATTGCGTGAGACCGCGACCCAATATGAAAAAATAGTACAATGTCACATTTGTACTATTTTTCACATGTAAATATGTAATCGTTTATTTTATTCTCTACGCCTCAAATCAAGTATTTCTTCTTAAGTTGTTTCATTAGCACAATCAAAGCAAATTGTGATTTAACCTTTATTTTATTAATATATTTCCTACGAGTGCATAACAACATCACAAAATACTCATGTATCCAAAAAACAATCAGGATCAGCAAATAATAATTCTATATATCTAATTCCAAAATCATCAGAAATCTTTTTTTTTTCTGCAGTCCTGGATCTTTCCAGTTGGTCTCGAGGACCACGCCATCACCATCTCCTCAGCGGCGAAGTACACTATCTACGTATTCTTCGTAGATCACGAAATGCGTGGTGTCGCTGGAGACCCGCTGGTGATTCTCCACCAAACTCTGCAGCGGTGGCAGAGGCGCCATATTCAATGTACATAGTGTATATAATCCATATTATCTTTTTTTTTAAAATAGTGCAGACTGTGCACTTTGAATGTATTGACAAGATGTCAATAAAATTATTTTAATTGTCTAAAAATTGTCTTTCTTTTTTTTTGTAAAATATAAATAATATATAAAAACAAATAGAGAATACTATATTAGTATTAAACTTCAAAATAGTATCTATAATTGTTTTATGACAAAAATATTATAAACTAGCCGAATGACCCGGGCAACGCCCGTGTTTTACCCGATTGAATGTTTTGATTCAAATACTATTTGTTACAATTATAAATTGGCGCCTTAAATAAATGCATATATTAGTTAATAACTATAGCCTATGTGCTTTATCTGTCTATGTACTGTTGGCTACCGTAGGCGTTTCTTACTGGGAAAAAGAAAGAGAGGATTCCAATTAGTTATTAACTAATATATGCATTTATTTAAGGAGCGACTCGCTCCAACACAATAGATACAAAAACCAAAAAGCGAGTGGGGGGGGCATGATGGGGGGGGGGGGGGGGGGGTCAAAGGTGGCGTGATCGTAGCCAACCAATAGGAGAGCGCCATTCCAAAAAAAAAGCAAACGGTGACAGAGATGAAAAATTATTAAGAACGCATGACGTTCGTAACTATATTTTATATATTTCCTTAACTCCAGGAGATAGAGCACAAAATAAAACCAAATATTATAAAGAAAACAAAGCTTCCAGGGCTAAGTTTCTTGTTCAATTTTTTTTATTTTGAAGCTTTGGGACTTGTGAGTCCTTCAACAGGAGTATCACGATAATATATTGATGATATATACTATTTTTATATACAATGGCTTCATTTATAGATGGCGTCAGTTTTTGACGTTTATTTTGACGGGAGAAGCGCCCTATGCTTCTATGGAACAAATTAATTGTTACATATTTAATTTTATTTAAAGCTTTAATTTAACAAAGAGATAATAATACTAGATAGAATATTTACATATTAGATTACGTAATAGAATGTTTATATATTTAACTACACTGGTCCGCAAAATTAAAGGAACAACATATTATTTTCATTTATCTCAAATTTTATTGAACATTTATCAATTAAATTTTATTCCCAAATTTATTATTCCATTATAAATTAGAATACCCGAAATCAAAGATTTCTAACGCGTATTTTATGCAAATTAACCGGTCAAACAATGATCTTCTTGCAGTCAGTGCATAAATATCTTGGATATTGTTGTTAATATGGGGTGTGATCGCCTTTAGCTGATAGACAGGCTCTACATCGGTGACCCATACTAAGAATTAGGTAGTTTATCAGCTCCTGTGGAATCAACGCCCACTCTTGTGTTAAGGCTGTTTCTAGCTCATGAGTGTTTCTAGGAGGGGGTTGGAAGGATGAAATCCGCCGTCCTAGGTTGTCCCATACATGCTCAATGGGATTTAGGTCTGGAGATCGAGCTGGCCAATTCATCAGAGCAATTGCATGGTTTTGGAGAAAAGTGTCGACCACACCAGCCCTATGTGGGGGGACGGGCATTATCACCCATTAGAAGAAAGTTTTTTTCCCATTTCCATGCTTGAGGCATCACATATGCTGCCAAGATCTCGTCCCGATACCTCTGTCCAGTCAGGGTTCCTTGCCGAAAAATATGGAGTGCTGTGCGACTGCTCAAGAAAATTCCAGCCCAGACCATAAAACATTGGCTTCTGTAGGGATCCCTCTTTCAACCATATTTCGGGGATTATTTCTGGTTCCTACCTCTTTCCAGAGAAAGACACGACGAGAATCGCTGTTTAGAGAGAATCTGGACTCATCAGTGAACATTACACGTCTCCATTCATCTGGATTCCAAGCGACATGTTGTCTGCGCCAAAGTTCCCTTGCTCTCTTTTGAGGTGGTGTCAACGGCACACAAATTATGGGTCGTCGAGCATAGAGGCCCTTCATGTGAAGCCTTCTGCGTATTGTATCAGTTGAAATGGGTGAAAACTTTCTTCTAATGGATGATAATTCCCGTCCACATAGGGCTGATGTGGTCGACACTTTTCTCCAAAACCATGCAATTGCTCGGATGAATTGGCCAGCTCGATCTCCAGGCCTAAATCCCATTGAGCATGTATGGGACAACCTAGGGCGGCGGATCTCATCCTTCCAACCTCCTCCTAGAAACATTCATGAGCTAGAAACAGCCTTAACACAAGAGTGGGCGTTGATTCCACAGGAGCTGATAAACTCCCTAATTCTTAGTATGGGTCACCGATGTAGAGCCTGTCTATCAGTTAAAGGCGATCACACCCCATATTAACAACAATTTCCAAGATATTTATGCACTGACTGCAAGAAGATCATTGTTTGACCGGCTAATTTGCATAAAATACGTGTTAGAATTCTTTGATTTCGGGTATTCTAATCAATAATGGAATAATAAATTTGTATATAAAATTTCATTGATAAATGTTCAATAAAATTTGAGATAAATGGAAAAAATATGTTGTTCCTTTAATTTTGCGGACCAGTGTATTAATGATATGGAAAGGTGGAGAAAATATATATTACCTTATTTGTGTGTTACAAACAATTTTTGTAGTTATATACATTCATGGCCACCAAATATGCCCGTTCCTTATGTACAGAATGAGAGAGAGATCTAAAAGTTTTGCAAAAATTCAAATACTAATAACTCCACCAATATTTGCGCTAGAGCAAAGAAAAAAACACCATTAGGTCCAATATATGCAATATGTTTTTTTTTTTTTATTTGGAAAATTTTTTAAAAATTCTGAAATGATTCTAGGTACAATTTTGATCGCTAGATGGCACTCAACCAGCATCAGTGGTCAAATTGTTTGATAAATTGAAGAATTACAATTTATCAACACGTAGGTTCCCTTTTGTGGAGTACCAGGAAATAACCCCAAAAATATCTGATAATAGATTGATAGAACACCATTTCTCTAAAAGTAGAAGAATTGAGTGGCATTTTTAAAAAGCAATACGAGATATATAACAAAGTCGGTGGACGAGTGGGTAACACCCTCT
>CP092865.1:116207579-116224176 GCA_030710605.1 Cordylochernes scorpioides | reverse complement strand
ATTCCCGACAGTAATGAACTGGGATTGAATCCCACGTTAAAATTTTGTTTAATATGTGAAGAACCTACATATTATTCACTGTTTCAATTATCATAAACTAGGTTGTTCTTGTTGAGCGGTACCTAATAAAGTGATTTTGGAACCGAATACGAGATATGTGAAATAGGTAAATGCAAATTAAAACATGTAACATATAAAATTGATATTTAATTAAAAGGCATATATTGGATCAAAATATCATTTATTTCACCAATATTTCAGTTGGCTGAACGCCAACCTTTATCAATATATTATAACATTATATGTGAGTCAATAACCTGATGTTGTTGTTAACACACATTAATATGTTATAATACCTTGATAAAGGTTGGCGTTCAGTCAACTGAAATATTGGTCAATTAAATAATATTTTGATCCAATATATGTCTTTTTATATAAATATTTATTTATGGATTGCTCTATTTTCAAAATAAAATTGATATTTAGATGTGATTTGTTGAAATCTTTAGAGAATTAAATTTGAGGATGATGAATTTCTATTTTCAAATAAAAATTATCAGTAAATGTAATTCACAGAATATATATGTTAAATAGACGAGCCTGCGACTGATTTCATTCTTATATTGCTTCCTTATTTGAGAAATAACAACGAATAATTCCTACTTTTATGACACCTTACATTAATTCATAACTATTTATATTTAAAAATAATCTAAAACAATTGATATATAAATCATATTAATATCTAATTAAATTTTATTAAACATATATATGTATATTGTTGCAAATGTCGATGTATGGATAAGCTGGCATTCGTGTACGTGAGGCGAGTGTTGATGTTCTTCCCACACGCGGACAACAAGAAGCAGAGGCAGGGCTAGATGTTAACATCGAGAGTGATCGGGGACAGCCCACGGGACAGAGGTAGAGGCCATGACACAAACTTGGATGCTATCTCCGAGACATGGAGAGCGAGAGTTCGCGAGACGCGATAAAGAGTCCCTGGGGGCCCCACATGGGCTGGGCGTTGGCTTTTTTCCTTCCCTCTGTCCCTGCCACCAGCTGACATACCACTCTTTGGATCTTTATTTTGACGTCAACATTTTTAGTTTTACATACAAATAGGGGTTTAAATACGAATAGTGTACATACAAAATATGGGGTGGTAGTAAATAGAAATAGTGTACATTTAAATAGAAGGGTAGGATCTTATAAGGTATCGGCTCTAACTAATTGGAAGATATGTGACATACACTAAAAGTGTCATTATTATACAGTTTAAAATATACGATATATATATTCAAATATTTTTTTTATTATTTCAAATATCATTCACTGATATGCATTGAGTGACCCTGAATTTGAAACATCAAGAATTTCTGGGCAGAAACATGAGCAAATTTCAAGGGTAAAGTTATCTCACCGAGTTAGGTAAATGGTGTCCATTGCGCAACTATCCCGCGCATCTTGAATGAGATATAGAAGAAGGAACTTACATATTTGATAATATTCGCATCTCTTTGTCAAAAAAATTATAATACAATATAATGCTTTGAAAATAGCGCAATCCATAGATAAATCTTTAATTAAAAAGGCATATTTTGGATCAAAAAATCGTTTATTTTACCAGAATTTCAGATGGCTGAACGCCAACCTTTATCAAGGTGTTATAACAGTTTAAAGTGTGCCTTTAAAATGGTATAACACCTTGATAAAGGCACACATTAAAATGTTATAACACCTTGATAAAGGTTGGCGTTCAGCCAACTGAAATATTGGTAAAATAAATGATTTTTTGATCCAAAATATGTATTTTTAATTAAACAATATAATGCGGCTTATATGATTTTAGAACGAAGTTTGACAACTACACCGCGAATGTTTCTTTTAAACGAAAAACCGAAATTCATTTTAAGGAGAAATAACGATTATTTCTAACCTTAGGGATGAGGTATTAAAGGATGAATTGTAAAGAGTAATGATAAACGGAAAAATAAAAGTGTCCAGGGATGGGAATCGAACCTACAGTGTTCCGCTTATCGGGCAGATGCCATGTCCACTAGGCTTTGAAAATTATTTGATTTTTTTTGTTTTTGGACTCTGAGAAAACATTTAGTAGCAGAGATTGTCAGACCACCGTCAGCCGAGACAGTTTCAGCAAACACGATTTTGCCAGAAGTAATTGGACTCATATGGACTGGTTAATTCATATGTCAAATCTCTATGGACAGACACTTCGATGCGTCCACAGTGCATCGGCTATAGCACAGATTGTCTTCTTCTTCTTCTTTCTTATCTCCACTCAATCATATTACGGTATCAAGCTTGTAAAGTTGACAATCGTCATGATTGGGTAAAGTAGAATGCAGCTGCCTTTGTCATTAAGACTGGGAGCACTACTCAGTGGCAGGCCGACTTATCTCCAAAAGAAATGGCCGCCTCTGACATGAGGGACAGAATCCATGTGCAGCCGCTCCTAACATGGAGTACAAACGCTGCTCATCCTGTATCCCTGGATTAGGAGCCCATACAGGGTACTATCTGCCGGGCCAGCTGAACCCAGGTTTTTAGCGAGCTTGTTATTACTCCCCCTCCTCCTTTTTCATACGGGCTTGGGACCGGCAAAGGCGGAGTTGCGCAGATTGTTTTAAAAAGAAAATGTAGCACGATTGAGGGGTGCTGGTGGAACCAGAAAGAGTCAGCACGCGTTGTCCGCTCATTCGCTGGCGTTGGCGTCCAATAGTCCACTTCTATCGCCATTTTTCAGAATGTGCAAGACACTTACACGCAATATTGATCAGATCCATTATACGTAATTGGTCGCTGGCGGCCTACACTCATTGCGCATGTTAAGAAGACTACATTGACCCAATTCTTCAATGTTGTCAAGATAAAGCCACATGGACAGCGATATGACACAAGGTAGTGTTCTCAGATGAATCTCACTTCTGTTTCAACAATGACAGTCATGAGCAAGAGTTTGGTCCCGTCTTGTTGGCAACCACGCATATGCGGCCCAAGATAATCTCGAAGCAGTGCAACAGGAAGATCAACTCCAAATCTGAAAAAGACATCTCTGAGGTCGCAACCCTTCCTTGCCTCGTTGTGAAGTGGTATGGCCCAGGTATGAATATTGGTGTCATTTACTTCTCCATAGAAGACAATAACCCATCCGAGGAAGGTAGAAGGCAATCCTAACTCCTCCAACACGCGACCATCAGTCAGATTCTGTTTAGGCTGTCTACAGTTGCTCAGATCAAACGAAATAACAGTATCATGTGTCGTTGCCGATACGAACTCGTCAGATACTCTTGCGATGTTCCGTAGAGAAGACCGTCCCGGATGGACCAACGTCTGACATTTTGGTACGAGGTCAAGCAGATTAGAGAACAGACGGCTCATGAACACACTTTTGAATCGTTGAGTTGCAAGAAAAGAGCTACCATATTCATACCAAAATGTTCTTTTTATATACACTATACAATTAGATAATAAAAAGGCATATGTTGTATTTAATAAAATATTTATTTGCCAATATTTCGGTTGGCTGAACGCCAAACCTTTATCAAGGCATTACATTTTTGTATAAACAAAATGTAATGCCTTGATAAAGGTTTGGCGTTCAGCCAACCGAAATATTGGCAAATAAATATTTTATTGAATCCAATATATGTCTTTTTATTATCTAATGAATTAAATATGGATTGCTCTTTTTTCAAAACACCATAATATACTCCTCAAGTCGATTGATACGTATCTGTGTACAGTGATACCTGTCCAGTTTATTCCCAGGAAGAATGGTTCTCAACTATCGCAGTCCGCAATTAGCCCATTAGTGTGTAGTGCTTCTTGGGTCGTTCAGTTTTGCCTCGAGCAACTTAGTTTGAAATTGAATATGAAATCATGGGTTCTATTCTCGAATTTATCTTTTTTTTTTGTAAAATTGATTTTTTATTCTAATTTTACCTTATAAAACTACATTTATGAATGGAAGTCGGTGGAAGGGTGATCTAAACCGTTGGTTTTCGACCGCTACGACCCGGGATCGAATCCTGCATTGAGCACTTTTTTCTGATTAAAAAAATGCTCCAATGGCCCCCGATTCTTACAAAAGTCCAACCCTACCAGCGAGTGTAAGTAACCAAACTGGGCACATTTGTAAATGCAAAGTCGAACTGCTTTTCACATGTCTAGACTTGTGGTGCAATTACAGTAAAAGCAGTAGCCAACTTCTACCCACAATGATTATCATGGCCTGTACCACGTGTACTAGGGATAAGCAAAAAAAACATTTATGAATTATTTTTATATTAGTATTATTTATTTTGTATCATAGGAATCTGACGCTTAATCCTGTTTTAGTCTATAATGGTACATTTTCGCGGCGTTAGAAGAATTTGATTTATTTTAGCATAAACACATTATAAGTTTATAATACAATATAATGCGGCTTATGATTGTAAAACGAAATTTGAAAATTTCCTGCAAGTGTTTCCTTTCAACGAAAAATCAAAATTTATTCCAAGGAGAAATAACGATTATTTCTAACCTTAGGGATTAGGTATTAAAGGATGAATTGTGAAGAGTAATGATAAACGGAAAAATAAAGTGTCCAGGGATGGTAATTATAAGTTATCATAACAATATAAGTTTACTGATGAATATTCAAATGTTCTATCCCATATGAGACGGGATAATGTGCTCTAGTGTTTTATAATTTCTCTATTGAAAGAATTTGTTTATATTCTTTGTATCGAAGGAATTCTGAGTAAAGTACAAAAGTTGTGTAGTATTGAAGTCAGGATTGTCTCTCTAGATATTCTTGCATAGAATGCAAGTCTATCTCACGCAAGATGTGATGAAATATCAAAATTCGAAACTATTATAGACGCGCATGACTCTTTTACAATTAAACAATTTCTATTGCCCTCACTGCAATGGAAAAATTAATGGGAGGGCCTGGCTCATCAGTGGTGACCCCTTCCAACGGTTTATGTATTTAGAATTGTATTTATTTCTACTGTCCTCAAAGCTTATGTCCATAGTTCATATGAAATACCCATTTCAAGAGTCTAGCATCAGTATCACTATAAAAGGAAAAGCGAAAAATGCAATATAACAGCGGTATGGTGGGTTAAATTGGCGAAACCGCTGAGAGGGTTCTCCACTGATGAGCAAGGTCCTCCCATTAATTTTTCATTGCAGTAAGGACAGTAGAAATTGTTTAATTTTTAAAAGAATCATACGCTTCTATAATAGTTTCGAATTTTCATAACAGATGGCGTGCTAATGCATCATGATATAATGTGATGAAATAGTTACTATCTCAAGACATTCGCTAGAATAGCTGAAGTTCAAATTTCTGAAATTTCCGAAAATCTTGAATTAATTAAACGTGTTTGAGGATATTGTCAGTGAAGATGCTCTTCAAAAATTAATACGTGTGGTCAGTACATATATAAAAATAGAGTCTAATCTGAAGAAAATAAAGAATTTGTTTTATTTTTACATGCTTTTTTTTACAAAGTTTAGAAATTTTAAGGAAAAACAGACCAATTATACCAATGATATGTAGAATTTGCATTAAAGAAGTTTTTGATTTCTAATGCTCAGGCAAAATATGGTTATATATGGTCTATATTTAGAAATAGTTGAAGCTACCATGGTTACAGTGGCGTGGAAAAAGGAAGAGATTGATTTCTAAGAATTAGACTTAGTAGCTTGGAGCAGCTGAGCTGGATGATCCATAGGCTTGGTTCTTCTTGTCATCCTCTTCCATCTGGAAGTATACGGAGACCTTAGGCTGACCTTTCTGCTGCTGCTGTTGGCCATAGGCAGCTGATTCCATTGGACCGGCTCCCTGTACATCCAAGCAGCCTTTAGGTAAGTCCCAACTTTGGTCATTCCCCTGTACATCCAAGTAAATCTCAGGTAGGTCCCATCTATGGTCAACTTCCTGTACATCCAAGAAGTTCTTAGGTATGTAGCATATCTCTGGTTAGTCGCCTGAAAATCAAATCAACACTTAGTTAAATCCTATCTTTGGTCATTTCTCGTATATCCAAGCAGATCGTAGGAAATTCTATGGTCAGTTCTCTGTACAGCTAACCATATCTTAGGTAAATCCTAACTATGGTCGGTCCTCTATACATGCAAGCAAAACTTAGGTTCGATATTTGTTTAAATTATTTTTTTAAAGACGTGTATTCTTTTTCCGAATTTCTCGAGATTACATGCACAATTGGTATAAAATATTATTAATAATTAATTTGAAGCACTTTTTATATGGGTTACATCATGGAGAGCATTTTGAATCCTACATGCTCTAGTCGTCTGATTCTATTCGAAGAGTAAACTTAATTGAGAATCAATGCTCCAAAGACAGCCTCATTGACAATGTAACGCTGACCTCAACAGTTACTTAGATTTATTTTTCAAATATTAATAAATCGTCTTTTAAGAAGTTAATAGACCTGTTTTGCCTAATTAATTACGCGATGTTATATATGCATTATATTTTGACTGAAGAGGGGGGGGGGGGGGAGAGAGAAGTCCGACCACACCTTCCTGCGGTCCCTCCTGGACCCTTGGAATATTCGACCAAATTCTGATCCAAGGTGACTAACGTGGCAACGGCACCCATTTTCCAATAAAGAGCAAATTGCTGCTGCAGTGATAGAAATGCATGGAGACATCTGAGGCTCTTCATTGGACACGACAATACCAACAACATTTTGACTCAAGACTGGCAATTACCAAGCATTGATTTATCCATCAAAGCTAATAAATCATTTTCTCACCTGATTGCCATAGGCATTCTGCTGAGAAGGACGCTGCATTCCATAGTTGGAGGGCTGAGAACCATAGAGCTGTTGCTGTTGGATATATTGATCAGCTTGAGCTTGTTTTTCTTGGCCGTATCCTTGTGATTGCTTCTCTTGACCGTATCCTTGGGATTGCTTATCTTGGCCGTATCCTTGGGACTGCTTCTCTTGTCCGTATCCTTGGGATTGCTTCTCTTGTCCGTATCCTTGGGATTGCTTCTCTTGCCCGTATCCTTGGGATTGCTTCTCTTGGCCGTATCCTTGAGATTGCTTATCTTGTCCGTATCCTTGAACCTGCATCTGTCCATATACTCCAATCTGCTGGCCCTGCATTTGCTGTCCATATGAGTTCATTCCCTCGTTAGCCATGGGTTGTCCATAGCCGTTCTGTCCTTGCATCATCATCTGATTGTAGCTTGGAATCTGCATTTGCTGTCCATAGGCAGAATTGTCCTGCATCTGTTGACCATAAGCTGCGCTCTCCATCATTTGCTGTCTCTGAGCTGGCTTCTGCATCTGTCTTCCATAAGATTGTCTGGGCTTCATCTTTTTAATCTTCTGACCATTGCTGGGATTGGATTGCATTTGCTGGCCATAGGATGACATTTGCTGCATCTGCTGTTCCATCTGTTGTCCATATCCTGCCTTATCTTGCATCTGCTTGGCATAGGCTGCGCGTTCTTGCATTTGCTCCTCATATTCAACCTGTTCCTGCTGCATTTGCTGACCGTACCCTGCCTGTTCTTGCATCTGTTGGCCATAGCCGGGATTGTTCTGCATCTGCTGACCATAGGCTGCCATCTGCTGCTCTTGCTGTGGTTGCCCATATCCCGATTGCTCTTGCATCTGACGCCCATATGCGGATGCCTGCTGTTGCCCTCTAGAACGCCTGCCATAGGCACGGCCCTGACTTCCGCATACGGCCAAACAAACGACGAAAGCGACAACCTGAATAACAAACACAAATGACGTTAAAACAGTTATCCCATTTATATGATTTCATTATATTCAGCCACTACATTGAATTATTGCAACCATTGTAATGCACTGTCTTAATCAATCAAATAAATTGATAATTTTATAGTCCGAACGCTTAGACTTTACCCTTCCATTATTAAATAAAACTTCTACAAAACCTTTATTAAAATTCACTAAAAGAAGATAATAGGCGTCAAAACAGTTATCCAACTTATATGATTTCATTATATTCAGCCACTACATTGAATTATTGCAACCATTATAATGCAATGTCTTAATCAATCAAATAATTTGATAATTTTATAGTCCTAACGCGTAGATTTGAGCCTTCAATTATTGTATAAAACTTCTATGAAACTTTTATCAAAATTCACTAAAAGAAGAACATAGATATTTCAGTTATCAACATTGAACTATTTGATTTAAATGAGTAAAAAAAAAGCGGTTGTGGATGATAATTTTATATTGAGTGAATAGGTAAAATATTTGATGAAGATCGTAAAACCTTGCTAATAAGTACTTTATATTAGATCACATTTAGATCACATACCCCATTAAACGTAATAATCCGATAATAGCCCAACATATTATGTTTGTAGATAGCATTAAAACTGTATCCAGTAAAATATCCCGCACTTTAAAAATAATCAATATCTTTACAATTTGTATGTGAGAATTCATCCAGATAAGATAAATAGCGTTAAATAGGAAAATTTTAGATATAAAAGAATACCCTCTCTTCCTTTTCCCCTTCAACCCCCTTTCCAACGCGCTCATTCCAGATGACAATGCAAAGTTACAAATGACTTCTGATTTGTTGGAGTAAGCTAATTTATATCTTTCATTTCGAATCTTGTGATCAATTTGTAATAATACTTCCAGATAACCTAGAAATCTGGTATTTTATGGATTAGTTAATTCCTACTATATTTACAAGTGTATATGATTTCAGACTTCTAGGTGGACGAGGTGGTTGGAAATAAACTAGAAAATATATAATACAATATAATGCGGCTTATGATTGTAGAACGACATTTGAAATTATCCCGCATGTGTTTCTTTTGAATGAAAAATCGAAATTTTATTTTAAGGAGAAATAATGATTGTTTCTAACCTTAGGAATGAAGTATGAAAAGATGAATTTCCGTTTATTTTTACGTTCATCATTACTCTTCACAATTCATCCTTTCATACTTCATTCCTAAGGGTATAAACAATCGTTATCTTTCCTTAAAATAAATTACGATTTTTCATTCAAAAGAAACACATGCGAGATAATCTCAAATGTAGTTCTATAAAATATATAATCTGTATATTTCCTTTCGAATAAATTTAATAAATAAATAATATTTTATCATTTCTATGAAAATATAGAAGATTGAAATATTTTTCTTTATATAAATGATTTCTGAAATATTTCTAGCAATTTCCTCAAGTGAAGAGTTAAATTAATCATATCTCTTAATGAATGGCAGGTTAAGAAAATTTAGCTTAGCAAAATTTAAAATTGTGTGTTAGTACTGTATATTGATTGTATGAAATAAAATATTAAATTCTAAAAAAAAAAAGAGTTAAGAGATAAAAATTCTGAAATTGTGGAAGGCACACAGACGATGTACTCACCAGGAACTTCATGTTGCTGACAGATAGAACGGTCTATCTACCATCCAGCTATATACCCAGTACTGACCTATTTCCAGCAGGACACTTTCAACATGAGCACACAATTCTGACCCTCAATAATTTGCCAAAAGAAGTTAGAAAAGCGACTCCCCGCTTCTTCAATAGCAAATCAAACAACGCGCCCACCACTAGCAACTTCTGTAGTACGGGCCGTTTGCGTCATCGGGGTCAGGAGTGTGAAGAAGAGTGAGAGCGGCCAGGTTCAAAGTTTCAGAGATAGTTATTGGTAAATAGAAAACACTTCCATGTACATAGATTTCCCAAACACCCCTAAGCTGCCTTCCATAGTAAATACAGGGTATATAAAAAAACAATCCAATACAATAGTAGAGCGGTCTGTAGATTAACTTGGTGAAGCCGCTTAGAAAGTTCACAAATGATAAGCAAATTGCAGTAATGTCTGTAGATTTCCTAAACACCCCTAAGCTGCCTTCCATAGAAAATTCAGGCTATATAAAAAAAAACAATCCAATACAATAGTAAAGCGGTCTGTAGATTAACTTGGCGAAGCCGCTTAGAGGGTTCACAAATGATAAGCCAAGCCTTCTCATTCAATAACTTCTTACCATTGCAGTGAGGTCTATAGATTCCCTAAACACTCCTAAGCTTCCTTCCATAGTAAATACAGTCTATATAACAAAACAAATCCAATACAATAGTAGAGCGACCTGGAGATTAACTTGGCGAAGCCGCTTAGAGGGTTCACCAATGATAAGCCATACCCTTCTCGTTCAATAACTTCTTATCATTGCAGTAAGGTCTGTGCATTCCCTAAACACCCCTAAGATTCCTTCCATAGAAAATTCAGGCTATATAAAAAAACAATCCAATACAATAGTAAAGCGTTCTGTAGATTAACTTGGCGAAGCCGCTTAGAGGGTTCACAAATGATAAGCCAAGCCTTCTCATTCAATAACTTCTTACCATTGCAGTGAGGTCTGTAGATTCCCTAAACACCCCTAAGCTGCCTTCCATAGAAAATTCAGGCTATATAAAAAAACAATCCAATACAATAGTAAAGCGTTCTGTAGATTAACTTGGCGAAGCCGCTTAGAGGGTTCACAAATGATAAGCCAAGCCTTCTCATTCAATAACTTCTTACCATTGCAGTGAGGTCTGTAGATTCCCTAAACACCCCTAAGCTGACTTCCATAGAAAATTCAGGCTATATAAAAAAACAATCCAATACAATAGTAAAGCGGTCTGTAGATTAACTTGGCGAAGCCGCTTAGAGGGTTCACAAATGATAAGCCAAGCCTTCTCATTCAATAACTTCTTACCATTGCAGTGAGGTCTGTAGATTCCCTAAACACCCCTAAGCTGACTTCCATAGAAAATTCAGGCTATATAAAAAAACAATCCAATACAATAGTAAAGCGGTCTGTAGATTAACTTGGCGAAGCCGCTTAGAGGGTTCACAAATGATAAGCCAAGCCTTCTCATTCAATAACTTCTTACCATTGCAGTGAGGTCTGTAGATTCCCTAAACACCCCTAAGCTGACTTCCATAGAAAATTCAGGCTATATAAAAAAACAATCCAATACAATAGTAAAGCGGTCTGTAGATTAACTTGGCGAAGCCGCTTAGAGGGTTCACAAATGATAAGCCAAGCCTTCTCATTCAATAACTTCTTACCATTGCAGTGAGGTCTGTAGATTCCCTAAACACCCCTAAGCTGCCTTCCATAGAAAATTCAGGCTATATAAAAAAACAATCCAATACAATAGTAAAGCGGTCTGTAGATTAACTTGGCGAAGCCGCTTAGAGGGTTCACAAATGATAAGCCAAGCCTTCTCATTCAATAACTTCTTACCATTGCAGTGAGGTCTGTAGATTCCCTAAACACCCCTAATCTGCCTTCCATACAAAATGCAGGGTATATTAAAAAACAAATCCAATACAATAGTAGAGCGGTCTGGAGATTAATTTGGCGAAACCGCTGAGAGGGTAACCACTGAAAGCCAAGCCCTCTTATTCAATAACTTCTTATCATTGCAGTAAGGTCTGTTGATTAAACAATTGAAACAAGTTTCCGTAGATGAGTTTCTTTTAATTTTAAACCATCTCAAAATTTCGGGCATTTCTGCCCTTCTACAAAAGAACTCTGCAGCGCTGGCAGAGACGCCATATCCATTGTGCATAGTGTATATAATGCATGACGTAAACAGGGGGGGGGGAGTTATATTATCCAGGAGGGCCACGACCTCGTAAAAATTGGACTGGACTTGCTAGGCCTACTCTGCTATTCTCACCTAAGCCTGATTAGTTTTAACCTTAATTTTCTCCTGTTAGTCTCCATTCCTTCTATCTGTACAGTTGCTATACTTTATTAGAGTCTTACGCTGTACAGATTGATATTATGTGATGCTTTATATTTGCAGCAAATAATAAGTTATATACAGTCACGTGGTGGAACATGTGGTAGTAGATATCTGGACTATTTACACAATTCCATGGTGTTAAATCATCACATGCATATTATCTTTTTTAAACAGTACAGACTGTGCAGTTTGCATGTATTGACAAGATTTCAATAAAATGATTTTAATTGTCAAATTGTCCACAGGAGAACATATATATATTGAATAAAACGCCGCCTGATGCCAAACTTTGGGTCATCAGACGACGTTTTATTCATTGTAGATGTTCTCCTGTAGAAGGACAGAGATAACTGAAAGCTTGAAATGGTTTTAAAATAAAAAGAAACTCATCTCTGGAAACTTTTTAATTGTTTAATTAATGTCCAGGAGATTTAAATCAATTTAATATCCGTATACACCAATACCTCGCTTTGCGTCGTTTCGTTTTGCGTTTTTTTCGAAGTTGCGTCGCTGCTTAATTTTTACTGATTTTCACTGTGCGTCGTTAGATTTTCGAAGTTGCGTTGTTCTGGGTTCGAGTCTTTAATTTTTTTTTTCTAAAATATGGCAACACCTTTGTTTTTGATTGTGCCTTCATATATTTTCACTTTGCGTCGTTTCAATTTGCGTCGTGTTTTTTTTTTGGAACGTAACCCCAACGCAAAGCGAGGTATGGGTGTATATATATAAAAAAAAACATTGCTAAATATTTAATTGTCACAGATTTTATCAATAGATGGCAAGTAAATTTATAAAAGATAAAAGTACCACTATACTGGAGCATACATGCGATAAAAGAAGGAACACACCATGATGGAGTAAACACTTAATAAACATGTTCCCTACATTATTGAATGCTTTCATATCACATCAATCAAATTACGTTATACAAGGTATGACTAATTATTTCCCGGTCTTAGTATTTATTAATGCCAACTGTTTGCCCCTAGTTATGTAAATAACTTGCTAGGCTGCATTATTCTATAATCATGTTAATTTTTATTTCTTTCTTTCAATTATGTAAATATATATATGTATATAAAAGGAGTGAAAGATTCAATAAAGTCAGTCAGTCAGCTAAAACCTAGTGAGGCGTCCTTCCTCTATTCAAACAGCTTGCTACATCGCAGCTTGCGAAGGGACAACATTCTCAGTAGTCAATCCGCCGGTCTGGTCTCGTAAAGTACAGTCAACCTCTGCCACATATCGTCATCACCTGAGACCAGACAAAAGACTGAAGGAGCTAAAGTAAGTCCTGGCTAACATTGTCAGGAACCAAGCCCCAACACCAACCTTAGCAAGAAATCATATCAGCTTGCTTCAAAATAATCCCTTCCCTTTGGTTATTCCTGGAAACGAAGCTTGGAAATCCCTTTGTCGCATTTTTAGCCAAATACAATTGATATTGACAGGTTCTGGTCAAAAATATTTGTTTTTTAGTCAGAAAATGATGATGACAATATTGCTGTATCATGTTTGATTATCAGATTAAAAATTATATCGGAAAAAATTCCGAAAAGCAGAGACCACGGATGAAGCCAGTTCATTTTTAGTATTCAGGAACAAATTTCTAACAGAAAAACATTCATTCGAGCAGAAGACACAAAGCCAGATCATCTCTCTATAAAAATATCGCTTCTCAGACAAAGTTTGGACGGGACGTTCCACAAGAGTGACATCCACGGCGCCAATTTATAATTGTAACGAATAGTATTTGAATAAAAACATTTAATCGGGTAAAACCCGGGCGTTTCCGGGTCTTTCGGCTAGTGATTTTATAAAGGAATCTTTTTAAATACTCTTCATGGTCTATTCTCAATTCGGTCTTATACAGATTCACTACAGGAAGGAAGCACAGATGGAGCTCCTATGTCTAATCATCTTCCTTTAAGGATAATTTTGATATTAAACAACAAAAATCAGATTCAATAAATTTGATTAAAAATAAAAATAAATGTAATAAAATATATATTATAACTAGCGGATGTACCCGGCTTCGCCCGAGGTTTTACCCGAGTAAAGGTTTGTCTAACGAACATTTGTTAAAACAATTCTCTATAAACTTATGAAAAAAAAAAGATATATTTTGATAATTTGAAACTAGTAAATTTGAATCTCTCGATAAAGTGAACATTTTTTCCCGGTCCCTGGGTCCCTGTGTGCCTTGTCATCATGAATTTTGTCTTTCCTAATTTTCTACATTACAAAATCATCGTTTTATCTAGTGAACATTTTTCCCGGTCCCTTGAAAAATACTCGATAAATTGAATAAAATCAATATTAATTGGTTCCCTCGGTAATTGGAAGTTAAAGGAATAGTATCTTCGCCTTTTTTATTTTTTTATTTAGGTAACCTGGATTCCTGGAGTATCTTCGCCTTGAATTGTATCATTATTCTTGTCTCAAATAAATTGCCGTGTCATCCTGAGATAATTTAGTGATAAGAAAACTTGTCATCATCGTCACAATGGGGGCGCTGCTTGCGAGTTAAATCTACAAATCTGCAAATAACTCTAAGGATATTCAAGATATTCATGAAATTATTTTTCAAAAACCTTCCCGGTGATATACCTAATAATATCCCAAAATTTCACGGCGATTGGATGTATGGTTTTTGAATCTATAGAGGACAGACAGACATTCAATTTTATATATATAGATAAGGCACAGCAGTTTTGGTTTTCAAACTATGTAAATTTGAAATATTCAAATTTTGTTAAGAGGTTTTTTTTCGCTTTTGTTGGCACTTGAAAAATGATATTAAATTAGGTTGAATAAATTTTTTTCTATCAATTCATGATAAGGGACAATTTGGATTATAGATTATAAACACAAGGTAATAGACCAAATTCAAATAATGTTTTCTATCAATTCAATCATTATGAAAATATATACATATAATATATATTAATACAGGGTACGGCAGTAATTTGAGAACACACAATATAGGTGCCACACTTTCCTGTGTGTTATAGTAACATAGTTTTATATGTTGCAGGTAGACATGGCAGAATCTACTCTTAGACAAGAAATGAAGAGGCATGTAGTTATTGTCTCTTTGGCTGCAGGACACGCCGATTCAGAAACTGATGCATTCTTGAAAGTCGCCCGATCATTTGCTTTCAAAGTTCGGAGAAAATTGGGAGCTGCAAAGGGTGATGTGGCGGAAGTTTCCCAAAGGAAACAACATTGTCGACGTTCTTACAGTATCAGGACGCCAGACTTTATAAGCCGTGTCCAAGCTGCCATCGATGAGGACCCTGGGAAGTCGATGAAGGCAACTCGCCAGAGAGCTGCAGGTTGATGAGGCTACCATCCGACGTGTGGTTCATGAGAACCTCCGTTACAAATCATACGTGATGCGGATAAAACAGCTCGTATCCGAAAGAACCAAAGTGAACATCTTGACCAAAGCCAAACACTTTCTGAACAAGCTCAAACATCCCGAGTTACCAGGAATGATCTGGTTTTACTTAGACGAGAAAATCACCAATGTCACACCTAACGTTTGCTTCCATCTCCCAGCTCACCAGAAATCAATCCAATGAACTATTACGCCTTGTGCGTAGTTGAGAGGGACTCCAATAGTCATTCCCACAAGACTGTTGCAGCTCTCAGAGCTTTTATAGTCAATGCAATGGCAAACATTCCCAAGATCTATCTCATTACTGTCTGCAGTCGGTTTCGACAGCATATAGAAGCTGTTATTGCCGCTGATGGCGGGTTCATTGAATGATGTCGTCCTTCAGGTATGTGTTTTATTCTAAAAAATGAGTGTTTAATTGTATTTTACGTTTTCAGGTTTCTCTCTTTCCTATGCTGTAAAGGAATCCAACGTGTTTCGACATCTTCGAGCTAAGTATCTGCAATTTCAAAATCATAAAACAACTAAAATGTGACGAACCTTTCAAAATATTTAGGCAAAATTGTTAATCTTAAAAATTGAAGGTTTCTGATATAGTCTTACAACAATTTTATAACAAACGATAAATTCGCTGTTTATTTTCTAACTTATCTTTCACTTTTTTAAAATTTTATTTTTTAATCAAACCAGGCGCGGCAATTTGTAGTATTTGTGCCTTTTACAGAGGAAACAAAATAAAAAAACAACAGGTAAATTGAAACTTAGAATTAAATTTACTTCGTATATATTTGAAAGCTCAATATATTGCTGTATATGTAATCTAATCATGGTTCTATAGTGCTGTGTCGCTGAAGCTCTCAAAGTTTACATTGGAATTTAATTTTATAATTTAAATTCATCATGAAGAGAGTAAATAAAGCATTAAGACATGAGTGTTTCTTTTAAACGTAAAAAATACTTCTACTGTCCTTACTGGGATGAAAAAATATATTGGGAGGATATTGTGAACTAGAGTGGGTTATTTTTCTTATTAAATAATTTATTAGAATTAGTGTAAACACATTTATTTTAAACAAAATAAAAAATATCAGAACTTATTAAAAAAAAGAAGTTTATTTACCTTCTTTAAAAATATTTACATAAAAGCAATTTAACAAAACAAATTTAATCCAAAAATTAAACAATCAAAATTTACATATCTCTCGACAGAATGTGTTTACTCTAGTCTCTGGTCAAAACCCAATAAATAAATATATACACAATTTAATTATTTTTATACGTCTGCGTAACTCTAAGTCCATTCACATCAGAGTGGTGAATCCTCCCAGCGGTTTGGCTAATATAATCTACCAGACCGCTTCTTAGAGCTCTAATACTGTATTGGATC
>CP092865.1:116197058-116207238 GCA_030710605.1 Cordylochernes scorpioides | reverse complement strand
GCCAGTAAATATTGTATACTCAGACGTTTAAACTTGTTCCGATTTTTCTTTTAATTTGTTGGACTTTGACCTGGCCGGGGATATTGGACCATAGAGGTTTCATCCCAGTCGGTATTATTGTCTGTCAGGATTTTGGGGGTTTTGACTGTCTCAGGAAGCAATAAATAACATAGAAAACTATGAGGCTGTTTTCTCACGCCCAGCAAAGATGTGTTTCTTTTTAATACACCAATACCTCGCTTTGCGTCGTTTCGTTTTGCGTTTTTTTCGAAGTTGCGTCGCTGCTTAATTTTTACTGATTTTCACTGTGCGTCGTTAGATTTTCTAAGTTGCGTTGCTTTGGATTAGAGTCATTTTTTTCCCTAAAATATAGCAACACCTTTGTTTTTGATTGCTCCATGCCATCAACATTTTATTTTCACTTTGCGTCGTTTCAATTTGCGTCGTGTTTCTTTGGAACGTAACCACGAAGCAAAGCGAGGTATGGGGGTAATATCATCAAATATTACTTTATAGACTTTTTACTGCGATATGTATATATAAATGATGATGTTATAGGAAACACATGGCCAATAAATTTATTTTTTACAAATTTTAAGCTTAACCAAGTATTTTTTTTTACATAGGGTATGTGTGTACGATCATAAGAAAATAGACATTAACCGAAAGAAAACAGAAATAGTTTTTGTTTACTGTTGTTATAATTGATTCAGTAATTTCATTGATTTAATTAATTGATTTATAATTTATTTTGGGCACAATAGTCATGATTAGATTTTAAATTTGGCTCTGTTGTTATAGGTTATACTTTTTTCTTATGATGCATTAACTTCAAGAATTCCTAACTATGTTCAACCCAACTTCTATAACGCTCAATTGTTTACTGAACATGGTGACTTCAACACATATTTGTTTAGAATTGGCAAAATTGATTCACCTGCATGCATTTGTGGAAACGAAAGACAAACCCCTGAACACCTTCTGATAAACTGTCCATTAACTTATGATCTAAAGGAAGAAAGCCAACTTTACCTGACTAATACAAAACAAGTTGCTTGAAATAAAGACCAATACATTAAGTTTAATAGATTCTGCAGGATGTATTTTTCAAGGCGAAAGTGTTGACTGTACATATTTCAAGCTACTATTTCTAATTGCTATATGCAAAATTTGACATCGAACGTTTAATTTTCATAATTCCTAATGTTCAATTGTGTTAATTGTATATATTGTAATATATACACGCAATTATCCTAATTGTGGATATGGCGTGTCTCTCCCAACTGTTAACTAAATAAATAATGCATTAGCGCGCCAACTATTATCAAAATTCAAAACTATTATAGACGCGTAAGATTCTTTAAAAAAAAACAAATTTCTACTGCCCTTAATTTTTCCATTGCAGTAAGGAAAGTAGAAATTGCTTTATTTTAAAAAGAATCATACGTGTCTATAATAGTTTTGACTACTTTTATCTGCTCTCTTTCTTGTAACCTGATAAAATTAATGTTTAATATATTTTCTAGGAATCAGTTTCATTAAGAGAGTCGATGAAAAGTTAACATAAACAAAAAAAAAACGCTATATTAAATTTTAAAAATATACTGTATATTAAGAAAAAGGCATCTCTTTATCGTGCAACTGAAAGTTGCTGATGGCTTGCGCCATCTATCGGAATAAATATCAAATATTCTCGTTGATTTTTAATTATTCCAGAATTGGCCAAATACCCATTCTTGATTAATCAAGAAAAGCTAACCACGGACGCGTTTCGGGCTGTTGGCCCTCATCAGCGTGGTGCAAGCTGTACCTCAACGACCAAAAAATTAGTCATTAAGGCATCCTGAAAAATCATGAAACGGGTAGTTAAGGCCAGAATTGCGTGAGAACGCTACACAATGTGAAAAAATAGTACAAATACTGTATATTGTTTCACCAGATTGGCAGGTTGGTCAACCTTAATTTTCTCTTTACACATGTCCTGTATCTTTCCAGAGCGTGTTTCAACCATAAAGAAATATAAATAAGGAATGATAACGACATCTCCTCCAAATATATTCAAAGTTTATTTTCCACCCTTCTCTGTTAAAAATAAATAATCATAATGTGAGTGATAACAATGTCACAAAAGTGTTATTGCAGCTGATGGCGGGTTCATTGAATGATGTCGTCCTTCAGGTATGTGCTTTATTCTAAAAAATGAGTGTCTTCTTCTTTCTTATCTCCACTCAATTATATTAGGGTGTCAGGCTTGTAAAGCTTGAGACTTGACAACCATCATGATTGGGTGAAGTAGAATGCGTCTGCCTTTGTCATTAAGACTGGGAGCACTACTCAGTGGCAGGCCGACTTAGCTCCAAAAGAAATGGCCGCCTTTGACATGAGGAACAGACGCCATGTGCAGCCGCTCCTGACATGGAGTACAAACGCTGCTCATCCTGTATCCCTGGAGCCCTTACAGGGTACTATCAGCCGGGCCAGCTGAGCCCAGGTTTTTTAGTGAGCTTGTTACTGCTCCCCCTCCTCCTTTTTCATCCGGGCTTGGGAACGGCAAAGGCGGAGTTCCAAAGTGTGGAATTGTATTTTACGTTTTCAGGTTTCTTCCCTATGCTGAAAAAGAACGTGTTTTCTCATCTTCCGCTAAGTATCTGCTAAGTATTGATACTATAGTACATTATCTGTAGATATTGACATGGATCTGACGTGCTTCTGCCAAGGATTTCCTCGTAGTCTTGGTACTTTCCCCCTAGTACTTAAACGTCTTATTTCTTGCGGTGTGAAGAGCGGCTTTGTCGTTGTATCGTCTATAGGGACATCGTCATTTTGACTGATCCAAAGGCTATTGACATGGATCTGACGTGCTTCTGCTAAGGATTTCCTCATAATCTTGGTACTTTCCCCCTAGTACTTAAACATATTCTTTCTTGCGGCGTCAAGAGCAGCTTTGTCGTTGTATCGTCTATAGGGACATCGTCATTTTGGAATAAGCCTTGACTGAGCAAGAGGCTGAGAATGTAGATCACAGCACCCATTGCCTCAAGGTCTTCTAAGCGATTTCAGCTTGTCTTCCCTAATCTACCCAGCATCTCTACCAAATATAACGTAGAAATTTGGAAAGACAAACTTCAAGATGACACGACACTTTATTTAAGGCACAAGTACAAACTAAAATTGATAAAATACAAGAGAAACAATGAGGGAATTTTATGCAGAGTAATATACAGTTAAACCTGTCTATAGCGCCCCCTCTTGGGACTCTCCAAAATAGGGTGCTATAAAGTGTGTATAAATGTGTAAATGATATACAGGACACACAATAAAAATATATTTTATGGAGGTTAGCATTTTAATTAAACATTCCTATATTAGACACCTATACATCATACAGTTAAACCTGTCTATAGCGCCCCCTCTTGGGACTCTCCAAAATAGGGTGTTATAAAGTGTGTATAAATGTGTAAATGATATACAGGACACACAATAAAAATATATTTTATGGAGGTTAGCATTTTAATTAAACATTCCTATATTAGACACCTATACATCATACAGTTAAACCTGTCTATAGCGCCCCCTCTTGGGACTCACCAAAATAGGGTGCTATAAAGTGTGTATAAATGTGTAAATGATATACAGGACACACAATAAAAATATATTTTATGGAGGTTAGCATTTTAATTAAACATTCCTATATTAGACACCTATACATCATACAGTTAAACCTGTCTATAGCGCCCCCTCTTGGGACTCTCCAAAATAGGGTGCTATAAAGTGTGTATAAATGTGTAAATGATATACAGGACACACAATAAAAATATATTTTATGGAGGTTAGCATTTTAATTAAACATTCCTATATTAGACACCTATACATCATACAGTTAAACCTGTCTATAGCGCCCCCTCTTGGGACTCTCCAAAATAGGGTGTTATAAAGTGTGTATAAATGTGTAAATGATATACAGGACACACAATAAAAATATATTTTATGGAGGTTAGCATTTTAATTAAACATTCCTATATTAGACACCTATACATCATACAGTTAAACCTGTCTATAGCGCCCCCTCTTGGGACTCTCCAAAATAGGGTGTTATAAAGTGTGTATAAATGTGTAAATGATATACAGGACACACAATAAAAATATATTTTATGGAGGTTAGCATTTTAATTAAACATTCCTATATTAGACACCTATACATCATACAGTTAAACCTGTCTATAGCGCCCCCTCTTGGGACTCTCCAAAATAGGGTGTTATAAAGTGTGTATAAATGTGTAAATGATATACAGGACACACAATAAAAATATATTTTATGGAGGTTAGCATTTTAATTAAACATTCCTATATTAGACACCTATACATCATACAGTTAAACCTGTCTATAGCGCCCCCTCTTGGGACTCACCAAAATAGGGTGTTATAAAGTGTGTATAAATGTGTAAATGATATACAGGACACACAATAAAAATATATTTTATGGAGGTTAGCATTTTAATTAAACATTCCTATATTAGACACCTATACATCATACAGTTAAACCTGGCTATAGCGCCCCCTCTTGGGACTCACCAAAATAGGGTGCTATATTAAGGGGGTGCTATAGACAGGTCACTTTCAATGTAAAATGTTTACAATTTAATGTTTAAAATCGGGCGCTATAGAGAGAAAGGCGTTATTTAGAGGGAACACTATAAACAGGTTTAACTGTTTAAACATCAAAATTGAAATAATCTGTTAGTAAAATAATAATCACTTTGTTACAATATTAATTCTTAAATAAATTTAAAATATCCGAGATTATTTTGAATAAATGGAGGGGCACATTAAACATGCGGTAACAATATATACAAGGTTATCCCAAAAGTTCATAAACACTTGCAAAAACTTGAAATACCAATATTTTTTGCCGTTATGTATAATGTCTTTGTATTATGTATAAAGTAATTGTTTTATGTATTCGCCGTAATAATATTGTAACATAGAATTTATTAATTTTATTTATGTAACATAGTATTTATTAATTTTATTATTTTTTATTAACAGAGTGGTCATTTTTTTATTTTATATCTTGCGACTCTGTAAATTTCCCTCATGGCTCATCTTTTGTTTACCTTTCTTAGTTGGTCCTTCCCTGAAATAAATTTTGTTTCCTCCTGAAGTTTTTGTCTTCCCTAATTTTCCACGTGGCAATATTGTCACGGTAGTGATAACGAGTATCACAAAACAAAGTAATAAGACCAAATTCAAATAAATAAATAGTGTGTGACGTTTCAGCGTTGTTACCATCTTCAGTACCACTTTTTTGTCTGAAGATGGTAACAACGTTGTTACCGAAACGTCACACACTATTTATTTATTTAGATTTGGTCTTATTACCTTGTTTTATAATCTATAATCCAAATTGTGCTTTATCGAGTATTACAAAAGTTTAAGTAGAAATAATTTATTGATTAGAATGCAAATTATTTTTGAAATTTAATTTACAAGTGATAATATACAAGCATGGTAAAGAGTGATAACTATGCAAACATTTATGATGATAAACAACAGAGTATTTAAAATAATTATTCTGTGAAAATATTATTCGCCAAAAATTCGTAATAAGAAAAAAAAACAACGTTCTAAGAAAAACACGAAGTTTTGAGACAACCTTTCCACTTTGTCATCACAGTATAAGTTACTCAAGTTCTTTATTGTTGAAACATCGATGCAGAAGACATAGCCAAAAGAAGAACAACGCCCCCTCCTCCCACTTCGTCATTACCAAAACCATCGATCTTTTGCCCATATTTGTGTCTTCTGTTTATAGACATCTCGGCAGAGGATGGTTGATGGGAATATCAGACCATTGTAACCAAGGCCGATAAAATGAAGAGGTATATTAAGATGCACTAGCGCGCCATCTGTTATCAAAATACGAAACTATTATAGACGCGTATGATTCTTTTCAAAATAAAACAATTTCTACTGCCCTTACTGCAATGTAAAATTTAATGGGAGGGCCAGGCTCATCAGTGGTGAACCCTCCCAGCGGTTTCGCCAGTTTAATCTACCATACCGCTGTTATATTGCATTTTTCGATTTTCCTTTTATAGTGATACTGATGCTAGACACTTTAATGGGTATTTTAGATGAACTATGGACATAAGCTTTTATGTAATTCTGCTGTCCTAAAAGATTATGTCCATAGTTCATCTAAAATACCCATTAAAGAGTCTAGCATCAGTATCACTATAAAAGGAAGTTCCAAAAATGCAATATAAAAGCGGTATAGTAGATTAAACTGGCGAAACCGCTGGAATGGTTCACCACTGATGAGCCAGGCCCTCCCTTTAATTTTTCTATTGCAGTAAGGGCAGTAGAAATTGTTTTATTTTGAAAAGAATCATACGTGTCTATAATAGTTTCGTATTTTGAAAATAAAGAGTATTTATATGTAAGTTACACACACAAGCCTTTATTAAGACATGTAGTCATATGCGAAAAAAAATCGATTGGCCAAATATCAGGGAACAAACTGAATCAATGTTTAGTTAATTTCTGTTCCACTAGATGGCGCTCTGCAATCTAAAAAGTACATATGCTCCTGGTCAGGATATATGATCTTCTTTATTTTTAATATAGTTTTATACACTGATTTACTACGGTATTTTCAAAAAAATATCAAAAGTAAGATATAATCACATTTAATATAAATAATGAAATTTATGCAGAATAATCAATTAAGATATTTTATCAAATAAACATAGATTGGTCTGAATAAATCCGAGGAAAAGAAAACGATAAAAAATATTTTAAAAATAATAGAAAAATTGTTATTTGCATATGATTTATAGGTAACTCTACTCTTCTAAAAGCCTATATCCATAGTTTTCTTGTATAGCATAACTAAAACTTTATCCACATTATAAAAATTTCCATACCTCAATAGAAACAGAATGCTACCTAACCGGTGATTTCCCTTTACCAGTCAAACGATGTATAGCTCAATCGAGAATACTATTTACAGTCTTTAAAAAAACCACGTTCTGACGTTTGAGGCCAAAAACTTAATATGTACACTGTGTGACAAGGAAATTACTGAAGAACTCCCCATTACCTGCTTAATTGTACAACCCTTGATGCAGAGAGGAAGGCCCTATATCAACCAATTAAATGTACCAAAATTTCACTCTACGTATTGCTTTTAAAAATATCAGCAAACAAATCTGAGGCATTTCTTGAGAATAAAGATACTTCGGCCAGCAAATCTTTTTATTACCTCTACGTTTCGACAAAAATCTTTTGTCCTCGTCAGGAGCAAACAAAAATTAAACATTTAGCAAGGCGTTAAAAATCTTTCTAAAGTTCCAAGGGCGTTCTCACGCGATATTTAAAAAATTTGTACAACATCTGAAGCACGAGTCAAAAACGAATATTTAACTCACAAAAGACACAAAAGTCGAGGTAATAAAAAGATTTGCTGGCCGAAGTATCTTTATTCTCAAGAAATATAAATACCGGCCAGGCAGCCTCAATATTTACAAAAATCTAAGGCAATAGCTTACTATAAATATTTGATATCATCTTTATGTAAGGACCAGTCAACAAGTGAATGACTTTGAGACGAAGAGTAAAGCCAGTTCAATTTCTATGTAAATAACACAATTATTACCTTACCCAATAGGGAGAATCTGTATGGGGCATGTCCCTAATAAAGGCTTTTGTGTGTGTGTGATTACCATAACTAAGATTCCGCTCTTTATCGTCTCATATGTAATCAGAATCGACAAAATCAACTCTTCAATATAAATACTTAATTAAATTGAAACGAGAACGAAGAGGAGTTTTTTATTTTAATATTTGCGAGCTTTCGGACCGTGACGTTCTTTTACTGGCTATAGAATGGAAGATATGAACGACTATATATAGAGCTAAAAAATACAAATTTACATATTGAAAATTAATGGTATACATCTAAATATATATATTTGTATTTTTTAGCTCTATATATATAGTCGTTCATATCTTCCATTCTATAGCCAGTAGAAGGACGTCACGGTCCGAAAGCTCGCAAATATTAAAATAAGAAACTCCTCTTCGTTCTCGTTTTAATTTATTTAAATAATTATAATCGTCCAATACATTTTTAGAGCTTTTAAAGCGTATAGGTAGATTGAATTAGCGAAACCGCTTGAAGGGTTCCCCCCTGATGAACCAAGTCCTCCCCATATTTTACAATCGCAGTAAGGACAGAAGGAGTTAGTTTTATTTGACAACGTAACACTCATGCTTAATAGTTGTATACACTCATGGACAAAACTTAAGGAAGTTGTACCTTTCAGCATGTATATCGGTATTGAGATAATAACTCTGAAAGATATTACAGTGACCTTTATTGTATAAACACACGAGATAACCAATATACACTCATGGACAAAACTTAAGGAAGTTGTACCTTTCAGCATGTATATCGGGATTGAGACAATAACTCTGAAATATATTGCAGTGACCTTTATTGAAGACACACGAGATAACCAAGTGTGAACAAAATTGCCTCTCTCTCCTTAAATTTTGTCCATAAATGTAGTTCTCTTGTGTCTTACTTACTTCAGTCTTCCCAAACATATAATATGACATGTATATAGAATTACCTCATTGAGAAATATCTTATTTGTTATTGAGATATGATTATATACCCGCCCAGAAGTCCTCCTCTACGTTGAGGGCGGGAGAAGCAGCACAAGTAAGGGACTGCCCTGTAGTACGGTGTCATGAGCCCCGAGCCGCTACGGTAACGGTGAACAGGGAACTCTGAAATGTGGAGAAGCAGTATAAGTAAGAGACTGCCCTGTAGTACGGTGTCATGAGCCCCGAGCCGCTACAGTAACGGTGAACAGGGAACTCTGAAATGTGGAGAAGCAGCACAAGTAAGGGACTCCCTGTAGGGTGAAGTACGGTGTCGTGAGCCCCGAGCCTCCACGGTAACCGTTAACAGGGAACTTTGAAATATGGCTGACTAGCGGGGCAATGGCTCCCCTCCTTTCCATAGAGCAGCAAAATAATAAATTGATGGTCCATGCTACTGCGTCACAGGGTACATGGACCGGTCTGATCTGCTTCATGGACAAGACACCACCATCATATGATTAGAGCATAAGCATGTGTGTTGAAACAATAATTAGTTTAGTGTTATAATATGTTATTTTAAATTACATTCATATTAACTTAAATTGTCCCCAGAACGACAAATTCTTCGATATTTGATTCTCGATATTTTGTTTAGAAATTGTATCTTCAGAAACAACACGTACAATTTCCATACATTTCACAAACATACAACTCCAAATCTATCCATATATACATTTATTTTTTGAAAAACCAAAAAATTTATTTAAACGAATAACATGATGTATAAGCCCCCCATCTGTTATGAAAATTAGAAACTATTATAGACGCGTATGATTCTTTTGAATTTCAACCAAGTATAAATTAACACAAAGCAATAACGCGCCATCTCTACATATAAAATGAAAGGATTTAAAAGCACGAATGTTTTTTATACATAATACAAACTTCTACTGCCCTTACTGCGATGAAAAAATATATTGGGAGGGCTTGTCTCATCAGTGGTGAACCCTCCCAGCGGTTTCGCCAATATAATCTACAATACCGCTTCTCAGAGCTCTAATACTGTATTGGACGATTCTGCTTATAATACGCAGCACTGAAGGATGGAATCTCAGAAATGGTTTTCAAGAACAAGCCCTCCCAATATATTTTTTCATCGCAGTAAGGGCAGTAGAAGTTTGTATTATGTATAAAAGAAACATTCGTGCTTTTAAATCCTTTCATTTTACAAGTATAAATTGTTTAAAATTCAAAAAAATCGTACTCGTTTATAATAGTATCGAATATATTAACGAATAGTAAGGCAAAAAATATGTATCAGAATGTTTTTTTTACATTAGTTTAGATAGTACATAAGTGAAACTATACTGGGATCAGGTTGATAAATTAAGAGAAAAGCATCTCCTGATCGTGCAACTAAAGGTTTCTAATGGTTTGCGCCATCTATCGGAATAAATATTAACTAATCGTTGATTTCTTTCATTATTTCATAATTGGCCAAATAGATTTTCTTGATTAATCAAGAAAAGCAAACCACGTTCGCGTTACAGGTTGTTGGCCCTCATCA